>CAUYQV010034617.1:0-21375 GCA_963574575.1 Galagoides demidoff | reverse complement strand
AATCAATTCTGTGGTCTTGAATCCTAAACTACCTCTTATATTTTCAGCCAACATCATTGAAGTAGGAGGGAGGGTGGGTGGAAGGAAGGTGATTGGTGGGATCATGCCTATTGTTCATCCTATAAGGGTACATGTGAGTCTTTCTAAATGTAGAATACAAATGTTTTAACACAATAACTAAGAAAAAGACATGAAGGCTATGTTAACCAGTTGGATGAAAGTATTTCAAATTGTATATAGAAACAGTACACTGTACCCCATGATAGAATTAATGTACACTCCTATGATTTGATTTAAAAAAATCATTGACATATAATGACATATAATAAAATGCATCTAAAAATTTGTAAGTGATGGATTTTGACTGATATATACACCTATGAAAGCACCACTGCAATAAAGATATAGACAATTCCCATCACTATGAAAGATTCTTCATGTCTCTTCTCAGTCCGTACTTCTTTCAACCTCTAGGCCTAGGCAGCAATGGATCTATCTACTTTCTATCATTATATATTAATTTTTACTTCCTTTAATTTATATAAAGTGGAATTAACCATGTGTACACTTTTACATATGTCTTTCAATTAGAATAATAGTTCTGAAGTTATACCTTGTTTTTATTTAACATACATATGAGTGGTTTCTAGTTTTGGCATATTATGGAAAAAGCTGCTATGTACATTTGGGTAGAAGTCTAGGTAGACATATGTTTTCATTGCTCTTGAGTACCTAAAATTATAATGGTTGAGTTGTATGTTACATTTATGTTTTTCCTTTTTAAGAAATGCCAAACTGTTTTCCAAAGTGGTTGAACCATTATGCATTCTCACCAGCAGTGTATGAGAGTTTCAGTTTCTCCACATTCTACTCAATAGTTGGAGTTGTCAAGCTTTTATATTTTAACTGTTATAATGGGTGCATAATGGAATATTATTGTGGCCTAATTTTTATTTCTTTGCTGACTAATAATTGGCCAATTTTGAGACTTTATCCATTAATATCTCAGGAAATGATAATTTCATAATCTCCTATGAGTATACACAAACACATGAAGAGGTGAGGTGTTTCATTACCTCTTTATGAATGTCTATGGGAAAACAAAGAAATGTAACAATATCTAATATATTGAAATCATGAAGCAGTCAACTGTAGGCACTGTAGATATGACTATATTCATGTCTTTAGGGTTTTATGTTTTCTGGCTGCAATATTCATTTTCTCATAAATGAGGCCCAACCTAGATGGTTTTTACTATTGAAAAAGAATGTATTATGTTAGTGTTAAGTAAAGTCAACAACGTAGCTACTAAGAAAATATGCTTAGAAGATTAAAAAGAAAAAAAAGAAAGAAAATAATTACATATTAAGAGTTCTTCAATGCTGGATTCTAAATATTTTTTTCTTCTCATGCTCTTCTTTAAGGTTAGATGATATCATCTATTCCTTAGATTTTCATATAGCCTATTCAGAGATGATTCAAAACTTTACATTTTTATCCCAGAAGTTTACTTGGAGCTCTAAATACATGTATCCAACTTAGAGTTGCAAAAGGAAAATTTAAATTCATGAAACAAACAAAAACCAACAAAACAAAAGAAAACTCCCCCAAATAAATAATATCTCCCCAACCCATAATTACACATACTTTCTATTTTTCCCCCTCTCTAAATGTAGCATATTTCAGAGAATGACATTAAAAATTATTCAACCATGTAAATTAAACACATGAGTGTCATTCTTGAGTCCCGCCTTGTCTTATTTAGCACCAGTATTTATCTCCTTTACTTTCTAAGATAGTCCTTAAGTCAAACCATTTACCTTGGTTTCCAGTGAAAGTCACCATTAGTTGTTGCCTGCACTGCTGAAAGTGCCTCTTCAATGGTTTACCCACTTCCATTACTATTCCTTTCTAATCCTTCTTCCCACTGTAGTCAGATGATCTTCTCAAAACACAAATTTAATATCACACCCCCGACTCCCATTAAAATTCTTTATATAAACCTCACAAAAACAGTACACACACACATACATAAGCACTTTGGGCTCAGATTGGTTGGTTCTACCAAATATTTACATAAAAAACCCTTAGCAAAGTATAAATAAAAGAGAATAAATAAAAGTATAAATAAAAGGGAGTTTCCTCAAACTGATAAGTAACATATATGAGAAAACTGCAGCTAATACCATAATGGTGAAAGATTGACTACTTTTCCCTTATGATCAGGAACAAGGCAGCAGATACCCACTTTCTTTTTTTAATGCTACATTGTACTGGATGTTTTAGCCAGCACAGTAAGTTAAGAGAAAGAGATGAAGGAGTAAAACTGTTCCTGTTCACAAACTATGTGACACAGTAACAATCTGATGGAATTTGTTAAAAGAGCTACCTGAATAAGAGGTACATCTAGTACGAGTAAAGCATGGATGTGGAAAAAAAAAAGAATGAAGTGGGAAGTTGGAGGTCTAAAAGCATCTTGATTCAAGACTTATTATAAACCTGCATCAATCAAAAATGATAGTATTTGTGTAAAAACAAAACAAATAGATGAATAGAAAGAAATTTAGAGTCCAGAAGGAAATCACACATATAAGGACAACTGATTTTGACAAAGACACAATTAAGTGGAAGAAGGATATTTCAACACATTGTACTGGAGCAATTTGATATACATGTGCGAAACAATGAACTTGGACCCATGCTTCATACCATATACAAAAATTAACTCAAAACCCATCAATGTGCTTCAATATAAAAGTAGAAAACTTCTTTTTTTATATTTATTAAATCATAGCTGGGTACATTAATGCGATAATGGGGTACAGTGTGGTGTTTTCATATACAATTTGAAATACTCTCACCAAACTGGTTAACATAGCCTTTATGTCATTTTCTTAGTTATTGAGTTAAGACATTCATACTCTGCTTTTAGAAAGAGTCACTCATACCCTTGTAAAGTACAAAACTTCTAAAAGAAATCAGAAAAGAACATCTTTGTGACTTTGGGTGAGACACAGATTTCTAAGATGATAGTAAAGGTATATAAGCCATAAGGGGAAAAATATAAATTGGACTTTGTTAATATTAAAAACTTCTGGCATTAAAAAGATACTTAAAAGAATGGAAACATAATCACAGACTGGGAAAAAATACATATAATATGTATCTAATAAAGCATTTAAATCCAGACTATTTCAAGAGCTCTCAAAACTCAGTAAGGAACTCAATTTCAAAGATATGTAAAAGAAGATTTGAACAGACACTTTATCAAAGAGAGAGAGAGAGAGATGTGGAATAATGCTCAATAGCAGTAGTCATTAAGGTAATATCAATTAAAACTACAATGAGATACTATCATATACTTTTAGTTAGTCTATAATTGAAATGATTGAAAATGCTAAGTGTTGGAGAAGAAATGAAGGGACTAAATTCTCATACACCGCTGTAGAAATATAAAGTGATACAACCACTTTGAAGAACAGTTTATCAATATCTTAAAAATGTAAACATATATCCATCATGTGATCAAGCTAATCAACTCCAAAAGAAAAGGAAATACCCATTCATACAAAGACTTACACACGGATATTCATGGCAGCTATATAATCCCAACTGGAAACAAATCCATCAACAAATATGAACAAATTATGGCATTTCCTTACAATGCAATATGACTCAGCAATAAAAATAACCATAAACTTTTGACACGTGCCATAACCTAGGTAAACCTCAAAACAGATGTATTGAGTGAAAAAAATGCACACAAAAATCACATATTTCATTTGTATAAATCTCTAGAAAATGCAAATAATTCTTCAATGACAGAAGGCAGGTCTGCGGTTGCTTTGGGATGGGAGCAGTGGGCAGAGCAGAGGGGTAGGACTCATAAAGGGGCTTGAGGGAGCTTTTGAAGGCGATAGATGTGCTTCCTCTCTTGACTGTGTCAGAGGTTTTACAGATGTAAACATATGTTGAAACTTACTAAATTGTACACCTTAAATTTTTTCAGTTTATTGTATGTCAGTTTTACAACAGTAAAGCTGCCTTAAAAATATTTATTGTGTGGTTTTCTAAGTCTTTGTTATAACCTGAATGGTCTGACCTCTTATTTCTTTCTTTTTCTTTTCTTTCTTTTTTTTTTTTTTTTTGCAGTTTTTGGCTGGGGCTGGGGTTGGACCCACCACCCGCTTATATGAGGCCAGTGCCCTACTCCTTGAGCCACAGGGACCCCCCTCTAGTTTCTTCTTCATTTTCTTCACTCGCTGTTTCCCCTTGTTTCCTGTATTCCAGTTGTGAGCTTATCTCAGTCCTTCCGCCATTCCCTGTTTTCTGCTAACACATGTTTTTTGTGTATCTATTGAAGACGCTTTCCCCTCCTCTTTCTGTCCAGTTAATTCCCTCTTATTTTTCTGATCCCACCTCGGTGACTGCTGTCCCAGTTTTGCCTTCCCTGACCTCCCTGACTAAGTGAGATCCCCTACATGCTCACACAGAGCCAGGCAGCTTTCTCCAAAGCACTTACTCTAGGCTACTCTCCACATTGGTCTATAATCTCCACAAAGCCAGAACTGGCTATATTGGTCTGTATTTACCATTTTATTCCAAATTTAGCACAGTGTCTAGCACATAGTAAACACCCAAAAGTAACTGGGAACCAAAAGGGGAGAATAAAGTTAATGTACTATCATCATAAACCAAGCAAAGCTTTCCCATGGTCTGATGCCAACAACTTTACAAAACACAATTCATATCTCTCACTATGTTATACTTGAGATTGTCCTTATACTGAATATTAATCAGCATTTTTTTTTTGAGACAGAGTCTTACTTTGTCACCCTCAGTAGAGCCCTGTGGCACCACAGCTCACAGCAACCTCCATCTCTTGGGTTTAAGCGATTGTCTTTTCTCAGCCTTCCAAGTAGCTGGGACTACAGGTGCCCACCACAATGCCTGGCCATTTTTTTTAGTTGTAGTTGTTGTTGTTTAGCAGGCCTGGGCCGGGTTCGAACCTGCCAACCCCAGTGTATGTGGCTGGTGCGCTAACCACTGAGGTATGGCCGCTGAGCCTAACCAGCATTCTTGTAACAGGAGTAACTCACACACTGTACCAAAAGGTAGTTTTCTCACAATGATCTTATTTAAGCAAATAGGAAATGGGAATCTTGCTGTACTGTATATATAGTTTGATGCCTTCAAAGGCTTTATCATCATGCTTGCAGCTTAGTAAGAGAAAAAGCCATAATTATATCATAATCTGTAATCTGTGCTATGTAGCTGGAGATTTTAAGAGCTATCTGATGTCACAGTTTTAGGGGAGGAATTATTTCATTGTATAATCGTTTCACTTAGTTTGGGTATGATTAGTTGAAGGGGCCTATTTGCAACATAATAGGGTGATATTTTTTGCTGGAAGTTAATCACCTCATTTTAGTTCATGCAGCGATGAGAGCTGGGACTGGAACCCAAGACCCAAATTTTATCCCTTCAATACCGAAAAAAATCCAGTTAAATTTAAGATCCCAGAAAAGTTCTATTTTATGTGAATTTTGTGACTAAAGCAATTCTCACATGTAAAACAAAGGGTAATGTTTTGGAGTTGATTTTTCAGAATGACAACAGGGTTGAAGGTAGTTGTCACAAGAAGTTGTAAAGGCAAACTTTGTCTTGCTTTATTAAAACTGAGGACAATAATTATTTCAAAACCCTTGTTACTGAAACAAAATGTCAAATTCAATTCAGAATGAATAGGCTGATATTTCCACAGTAATGGATGTACCCCTTCCAACTAGGAGCTGGCGGGAAGAGGGCCTGGAACAAGATTTACAGCTAGTTCACTTGTCACTTGGGACCCAGGTGGGAAGCCTGGCTTCGCTCCCATGTTTATTTGTTTTTAATTCATTCATTCTTTTAATAATTATTCAATTATTGTATACTCCAACTAAAGAAGAAAACGATTTCAAGTAAAAGTCAGGTAAAGAAAGGCCAACAGTGACTACGTGTGTGTGACTAGACCAAAGGAGGTGAGTGGATGTAGGGAGCTCAGAAATTACAAAAGGTTGACAGTTATGGGGGAAGCATGATGGATATTACTGACACAGCCTCACTGCAGCTGTGTCCCTCACGAAGAAGGACATGGAAGGGTTGGGCAAATCTCTGAGAGTCCTTGGGAGAGTAAAAATTTGTGAACAAAGGGTAAAGTCTTAGCATTGTTCAGTATAAAGAGATTGTACATATTGAGTCTAATAAGTATGTCTATTGTTTCCTGTTAACTTTTATTTTAAAAAATCAAAAAATTAACACAAAATCCCTCCAGAAAATACTGAGTGACAACACAAACCAGATAAGGGTGGCAGGCATTTTATTTTATCTCCTTTAAGCCTTATAGCATCCGATAGTGTTATGACTATTTTATAGAACAGGAAATGGTAGTTTAGAGACACTAACTAGATTTGTCAAGCATCGTACAGACTTTAAATACCTTTATTAGTACTTAATTATATATACATTAGTTAGGAAGAACTACTATTAGCTCTATTTCAAAGTAAATGTTATACAAACTCATTGGTGACAGAAAGACATATTAATACACCTCACTGCCTTGCATGGTTCAGGAAACTCAAAGATAAAAAAATAGTATGTGTTCCACTTGCATGAAAATGTCTCTACCAATGAATAAATGAGAATAGATGGACTTCAATTTGCAGTAGGAATGAGAATAGATGGACTTCAATTTGCAGTAGGAAGGAGGGGCAAAAACTAGAGCCTCTTATTGGCTCCAAAGTTGGTGTGTTTCCTTTGAGAGCCACAGGGAAGAATTCCTTCAAAGAGTTACTAAGTAACAATAGTATAGAAGGGAGATAAAAAATTGGGATGTGTAAGCTATAAGTGACAGGTAAAGTGGCCTACTTCTTAAGAGTTTAAATCCTTAAGTAAGATTGCTTGGCTTCAAATTTCCATTCTATTACTAAGTAACCTGTGTTCTATTGTATTACTGCTAACAATATTCTTTCCTTCCTTTTTCTGAAAAGGTTATCTTCCCCCTGCACCCCAGCATCAAGTTGGCCACATGGCATTCCTTGACCAACAAAATGTGAGCAGGAATATATTTTTAATGTCTGAACAGAAGTTTTAAAAGCCACTACATATTCATATTCAACATAGATCAATTTTTATTCTGCCATGAGAACATCATGTTCCTGATATGGGATAATATGGACTGGAGTGACAGCCAAGCTCTGAAGGATGTCTAACATGAGGAAGGGATAAACACTCATGGCTGCAAGCCCTCAGGGATTTTTTTTGTTACTGTATTCATTTAGCTGACCAATATGCCAGTTTTGTTACCTTGGGCAAGTTATTTAATCTCTCTATAATTCACTTTTCCTTTTCTTTTTTTGTAAGAGTGAATGGTTGAAATAACTAAATAAGTGAGTGTAGATAAAGTACTTAAATTAGAGTTATACTGGTAAAAGTTTCTCTAAGAAAAAGTTTTGATTACTAATACTCGCCAACTGATGCTATGTACATAGTCTCCCATGGCAGATTCCAAGCTACCAGTGTGATGTCACTGAATGGGGAATGAAAAAGAGTTACATATAATGAGCTCTCATCAGTAGAATCTATCTCCAGCGCACTGGGGAATTTAGAACAGTGCACATAGCAAGCATGATAGTAGTGCATGTCAATTAGTAAGTATATAGTAAGGAAACAGGGTATATTTCCTTTACATCAATAAAACCCTGTATCTGGAAGAAAACTTAAACATTAAAATTTAGTTGATTTAAAACTTTTTAAAAAAGTTTCAGAAAACATTTAAAACTTAATTAATTAAATTTAAAAATCACTTAGAGAACTTACAAATTAAAAGTAATCTCAGAGATGATCTTGTATACCCATTTCATCTTAATAGATGGGGAATTGACACCCAGGGAGACTGAACGATTTGCTCAGTCATACAGTCAGTCTGAAGGAACACCATGGCTAATCTACCTTTTTCCTTCCAACACGAACATTTATTTACACATTGTTACAGGAAGTATCAACAAAGACAAAAATGTGAGTAACTAGCTGTTGCCTCTAACTTGTCTCAATTTCTCACTAGGAATAATAATAAAAACAATAAATAAAAGATTAAAGCTAAACATTGGTCACATTTATTGATAATCTTGTTTTTTGTGATTATGAGTTCATTTTGAGGAAAATCATCATTAGGAAAGATGTTTAATAGTGTATGGCTGTAATATGTCATTTGATAAGAGTAAAGATTATTAGGAAGAACTATAAATGTTAGCTATCATTGAGTGTCTAGTTAAGGATAATTATTTTAAAATATTATGATGACTATTAAAATGAATGTATCGTCTTCTTGTATTCCCCAGTAATATCTCTTCCTAAAAATACTGCAGTACACTCCCATATTAGTGCTTCATAGACCAAACATATCTTAAGGTAACAGTAATTCATTTTTTAACCATAGCAGTTACTGACTGTAACTATGGAATGCATTGTCATGGAAACCACTTTCCTCCTAATTCCCCCTTTAATTCACCCCAGAGCTATTACTGAGAAACAAAAATTACAGAAACGCATTTAGCAAATGCTTATAAACAGATACCACACACACACACACACCCTCTGTAGAAATATACAATAGAAGAATGAACTCTTCATACATTTTGCTTTATATTTCTTCATTTAGCTTTATTAATCTAAACCAGCACAAACTGTAAAATGGGTAATAACTTGAACACAGCAGCCTTCAGTACTGCCCTAGAATAGGAGGTCAGCCTTAGCTTGGGTAATTCATTAGGGAAAGACTGTGTTAGATATTATTGGAACATCACAATATAGAGCGCACAATACTTTTGCAGTGTTTGATCCAAATTATAGGCTAATGAATAAGGAAAATATTGTACAACTTTTTTAGAATCTATTCTCTTTTGGAAAAAACAGCCATAATTATAGATGCTCTGTAGGTGGACATGCTCACACAATCACACATTTGATGGTAAAATAAAGAAATAAAATGCTCAAGAATACACTTAATTTATAAATGTGACTTTAGAATTTCACAGAAGCCTCAGACCAGAGTTCTACTCCCCAATATGTGACTTAGAACGTGTAAGTAAATACACATTAGACCTCTTGAGTCCCAGAAGCCTCCAGATCATCTCTGGGTTTAATCGGTCCTGATTCCTAATAGAAAATCAACTAGGTAAGGGCTTCTGCACTTAGTATAAGAATCCTGGAGGCATGGCTGCCCTCTTCACTTAGAACCAGGCTTAACTGAACTTTGAAGATCTTTTCATGCTGATTTTTGCTTATACTTTGTTCCATATTGATTTCCCTTAAAAGAGGTCTTAATTTCAATGGGAGAACCTACATCCCTCTCACAAAGGGGCTGATAAAAAACACAGATTTGTTGACATTCTCCTGACCTACAGCATGAGAATTTGAGGGTGGGCCTGATAGTCCATATTTTTAACAAACATCCCGGGGAATTCTGCCATAACTTGGGTTTAGTTTTTCGTTTCCTTTAACCTGGGAGGAGGCGGGATATTATGGATATGGGTAGGTGAAAGAAAGTTTATAAGGCTTTAAGGCATTGCATTTGACTAGACAGTTTGCAAGTTCTATTATTTGTTCTTACTGTCATATTTAAACTTTATAAGGACAAAGCATATAGTGATATTGGGACCCTTATTAATTTAGAGTATAAGTGGTCCAATATTCTGATGCAACTGCATCAGGAAGATAGAATCCAACAGACTTTGGCGTGGATAGTGAGGACTATATCATTGCTGTATGTTTCAGGTGGGATCTAAATTCAAGACCCAATTAGAGAGAGGCATTTGGTCTTACCAGATTCATTCATTACCCAGATAAATCTGGAGCCTTTGGAGAAGTATGGAATGTCTTTGGGGATGTTGCTTTTTAAACTCTATTACTTTTCTTTCAACCTAACCTTCATGGCTTATTGGTTGTGTGACTTGAGTAAATGATACATGTGTAATCTTAAGGGCCTCAGTTTCCTACCCTAGAAAAATTATGTCCAATAAAATCTACCTTCAATACCTAAGGCATGAAATAAGAAATGTACATTAAGAACAGCAACCAAGTCATGGGGTTAACACGGGAAGGTGGTGCTCACCATCACTGGCTAGCTTAGGGGTTAATAAGGCCCACTTTGCAGATAAGCAAATAGAGGTTCAGATAATGTAAGTGACTTACTTCCACAAAGCTACACCCAGCACCAGGGCAAACTCTGATTGCAAACTTCTGTTTTGCTCCCTTTCCACGAACCATCTGTGAGGCATAGCGCCAGGCGCCCAGGTGGCACCCAAATATTGCTAGTTTTACCCACTTCCTACCCCACACCCTTCTTATCACATTTTTTTTTCTTCAATAAGCAATTCTGCAGCTGTGCCAGCCACATGCTGATTTTTTTGGTCTTTTTGCAATTTTGACAGCCTCAGTTAAAAAAGAAAAAACACAATAAAGCATTCATCCGTCTTGTCATTCATACTTCCGGAACAACATAAATACTTCTGGGGCTTCTTGGAGCATCAAAGACATCAAGGTGGGGAGAGGGCAAACACTTCTTTGAATTTGAAAAGAGTGGTTCTGAGGCTGCTTCTACCACCCAGGGAGTGAGTAGGCTCGCTGAACTGGAAGTCCAGGGCTTAGGGCATCAGTGAAACCGTTTTAAGCCCATTTCTACCCCAGATTCCTTTGCTAGCCATGCCCCTAAGCACGCTGTTGTCAGTGGACTGGGAAGATCTTCCCCGCAGGGTTCCGGGCTGGCCTCCTCTTCCTGGAAATTCGGCCTCGGAGGTCATCCACACTCGGGCAGCAGTGGCGATGTGGGCCAAGTGTGGTCTCTGGGTCACATCAGCGCTGGGAGGTCCCATGGTCCAACGCCAGGGACTGTGGTAGCACCCGGAGCGCCCAAAGCCGGGGCTAGGCTGGAGAGCTCTGTGCTCCCTCCCTCTTTCGGCCCCTCCCTCCCACCCCACTTGCCCGGCCAGCGCTCCCCCACGGTGACTCTGGATTGCTGCAAGCCACTGGCTTTTTACCAAATCGGGAGAGCTGCAGTATGGTGGTTCTTTTATTTTTTCTTTCTTTCTTCTCCCCCCCACCCCCCCCTTGTGATGGAATAATTCCAACCCCCTTCAGCTCGTATGACAATCTAGTGTGACTGGGGCGAGTAGGCGGGCACATCCTTTTACATGCTAATACTGCCCCACCTCCTTTGAACCCTCCTCTAAGCGCCTCGCTCCTTTTTATTTTTATTTTTTTATTTTTTTCTAACCGCCCCTAAATTCACCATAGGTTGGGGGGGGGGAACCCTTCTAGGTTCTGTCCCTCCCCCACGCCTCGTTCCCTAGGGAAGGGAGACCCCGAGGCGCTCGGTACTCGGCCGCGGCGTTGCTTGCACCGGGGTTCCGGGATGGCCACGCGGGGCGCAGAGGGCAGCGATCGAAGCGGCCACTTGGTCTAGGCTATTGCTCCATGTGCCGGGAGAGCACCGTGTTCGGGTCCCCTAGCGAGCTGCCACTGCCGCAGCCCTGAAGGAATGTGCCCTGTTGTTAAGGACCCTGACTGTTTTACACCAATGATTTGCCACTGCAAAGTTGCTTGTACCAACAACACTTTGTCGTTGATGTTTGGATGCAAGGTAGGAAGAGAGTCATGTCTTTTTAATGCATGTTACCTCCCTGGGAGAGAACAGATCCTTTTGTTGTTTGTTTATGTGTCTGCCTATTGGGAGAGTGACAGAAGCTACGGCTGCTCTGCGCTCTCTGGGAGACCGCTGGGTTTGGGGGCCAGGAAAGCGCACCGATCTCCTGGCATCCTGTGTCGCGCCGATAAGTCAGTGGTGACAGGACCCTGGTCTCTGACATACAGAGGCTTCACAAGCAGATGCGGCTCAGAAAGGAGGCGCCCTGAGCGGCTCTTTGCTTCGGATCTCCTATGCATTTAGCTAGTGACTAGGCTCCTGGCCGCTGAGTTGGGAGCTCCTGAACTCGTCTCAGGTTACCATGGCCTGGAGCCTCAACCCACTGGGCCAACTGGCAGGGTACCGGGGTGGTAGAAGTACTCCAGGTAAAATTGAACACATCAGTTTGCAAGTTGTCACTTTTAAAAATGAGAATCTTATTTTTATTTTAGACAGAAAATCTGGAGCTAGGCTCATGCTGGCCCCAATTCTGTGTGTGTGTGTGTGTGTGTGTGTGTTTTCTGAATTTGAAATCAATCCACTTGAAATCAACAAACAGAAATTTTATCACTACGTGGCACAGTTACTCAGTGAAGTTTGTAGGTATAACTGTCCCACCCCAGATTTCTATAAAGATGATTGGTGTTCCCAAAGAAATGAGGTTTGAAGGTTTTAAAAACAGGTTATCATGCATCGCTCCTTGTCTGAAATATGTTAATGGCACTTTTTTGCTGGACCTGGTGGTGCACTCCCTGCACAGAAGTTGGTGTTTGAACAGTTTGAGCCCGTTAATGGTCTGCGTGCTTGCTCTGTTACTCTGAGGTATAAACCTTCACTTCTTTTCATTGTGAAAAGCTGGGGGATTTGTCCAACTTAACTTATAAAGAAAAAATCACTGTGGCCACTATGGTGCCTCTCTAAGGAAATGGTGCTTCAGATGAAATTAAGTGAAAATTCACTTCATTAAGTAAACTTTGTTGTTCTGAAAGACAAGGGCAGGATTGGATCAGACAGTTGGTAAGCCCCTTAGGCAGTAAAGTTAATCACATGTACACAATGAAGTTCATGGATAGAAATCAGAGGAAGTGGAGGTTTAAGGAAAAACTGGGAATTAGGATTGTGACTCTTATACTGGAGATGCCTAGAGAATCTCTCTCCCCTCTGAGCCTCAGATTTTCATCTATAAAATGAGGCATGTGGATGTGTCTCTGAGACCTCCTTGAGCTCTAACATTCTCTGATGATATCTTTCATAAAATCTTTTTATTTTTTCATTAAATCATAAACACATAGATCATGTATACATTAGTGCATTTATGGAGTACAATGTGCTGATTTCATATAGAATTAGGAACACTTACCTCACACTGGGTAATATATACCTCATCTCATTTACTTAATTATTGTGCTAAGACATTTATACTCTATCCTTAATAAATCCAACATGTACCCTTGCATTATGCACCATCGGTGTGATCCCACCGTTAAATGATAAAGTTATTGCCTAGATTTATGGTTTTTTTCCTCCCTCAATATGATAGGTTGCACTTTTGGATTAGGTTAAAAAAATTACTCAGAATAAAGAGTAAAAAGATGCTTCTTTTAATCTCCCCCCAAAGGACTTAAATTGAGGAAGGCTGTGTGTTCATCAGTGTCGAAAGATGTGCGTGAATGAATGGCTCCAGTAACTAAGTAGTTAGGTCCCCTTCCGACACAATCTGCTACCTTCTCAGGCTTCTATCCACTTTTTCTTCTAACTACATTTATAGTAGCATCTTAGAAAGGGCTATTCTTTAAAATTCATTTCAGTGAACTTTTGAGAATTGCTTTGCTGTGCTAAATGATTATTAACAAAAGTGAATTACTTGTCAAGGGAAATTAAACACAAGTTAATAATCAAATAAGATAACTAATTGGCGTAGCGAATGTTGTTGAATATGTATTCACCTCTTCAAGTTCATTTTCAAAGAAGTTTATTTCATGCTATTATGTTTGCCCTGATTTTTAAGCTATGTTGGAGGGAACTGAAATAATTACAAGAATGTACATTTTTTTAAAAAGTCTGGGAATTAAGTTAGTTTAACTTCCTTTACATTTTCTTCCTTTTAGCATTCTGGTTTAACACATTCACTTTTGAGAGAGATTCATGGTAACAGAGTACAACACCTATGTCTGTTGGTAGATGTTCTTTGAAAAATAACACTCTATGGAAATTAAATAATATTTTTAGAGGGTCTATCTGCCTTATTTTCCCAATTATTTGAATAAGATAATGCTCAAAAGCCCTAGGTAGTGGGATCAATTATTGTTTTATTACCATATGTAACAGACAGCTCATTACAGAGTGGTTGATGTAAGGCCCTCACCTTGGAATTTTAGATATGGAAAGAATTCTAGAGTCTTCTACTCTAGCCTTGCTCTAGTGAAGTTCTTCTACACTAGATGACAGATGACAACAGAACTTAATGTAGACAACTTGCCTCTCAGACAACCTTGGGTTTCAAAACTAGATTTTATACTTATTCATATATCTAAGTCTCAGTTTCCTCAGCTGAAAAATGGGCATGGTAATAACTACTGTAACACATATTACCACGTCACAATGAGAAATAAAATTTTAAAGAGATGCATACAGTGCTTAATGTGATTGTTTCTTTTATCTGGCTTTGACTAGTTTACAGCTCTTCTGAGAGGGACTTATCACTTCTAGGGAACCCTTTTCACATAGTTTTTTGCATAAATTCTTCATCTTTGTTATGAGCTCAATTATTATTTTCTCCAAAGTTATTTTTTCTATTTCTATAAAATGTAGAAAAATTTATCTATTGATAGGACATTCACAAAGTTAGGTATATTTATGAAAACTAATGAAAAACTGACACTATTCATTTAATCAGCAAACAATCATTGACCACACAACTTAATGCTAGACTAGACAGCAGAAACTCGGCAATGAACTGCTCTTCTCCTCTGTGTTCTCAAAGTCAAATGGTATGACAGATGATTATATTACTTGCAGTATTGAATTAATGAAAAAACATACAATAAGAATTTTAGTTTTATCTTTGAACAATGAAAGTGGAATTTAAATAATTATTGGGAAAAAAAACCTGGAGAAATTGATATCAATAAGAAACCTCCAAAAATATGCAGTCATTCCAATATTATCTAGTCAGTATAAAAGTAAGATTAGTAGGATGGATATTTATTTTCTTTCTGGATAAAGTGTAAACCATGTTAATATGTAGGCCAGACTGTCAGTTTCTAAAACACCAAAATTGTTTGTCCTTGTTATCCCAAACTTAGTCATAGTTTGAAAGTTGCTGAATAATTTGAACCTTCAAAGTAGAAACTCAAAATTATTTTCTTTTGTTACTTAACCATTTCTAGGGTCCGCCTTGCTTCCTCCTGGCTGTTATTCAGTTTAGTTAGCTTGTGGCTGTAAATATAGACCGCCTTTCTATGCTTTGCTCTATCCTTGGCACTATAATAGCCATTGGAAGCACAAATATATAACACCATTCCTTTCTTCCAGGAATTCCAAAACTGTTGAGGAATGTAAGTCCACTCCTTTCCCTAACATAAAGAATACCAACATTCCCACCTTATGTTCTCATGAGAGAAACCAAAATACCATTGTTCCAGAAAAGGTATTTCTATTATATCAATCCTCTCTTTTTGCCCCAGTCCATATACCCATTATTATACATATACATATAAGCCTCTATGGGAATGGACTTTCCGTAGACAAGAGTTCTGAAAAGGGTTTCCCCAACATAGTTTTATGTCATAATCATCGAACAGGCATCAGCTTTACCTTTACTTAACTCTACTTTCTACACCTGCAAAGATTAAAGTTCTGAAGATAATTTTAAGTCCCACCTAAATATTATATCTACTTCCTTGATTTTGCTCATAGCTGCATTCGAGGTCAGAGTTCCTGTGTGTTCCCCTCCTATTACTGTCCTGTTCCCAGTGGCCAAAATTTGCAAGGCAAAACCACATAATCATAAAAAGGTGTAATTTTTAAAATTTTTCCTAGTATTCCAAAAGTACTTTATAAACCATAATGTTATCTTCAAGTATTCCTTTGCTTTATTTTTTAAATTAAAAAGAAGATGTAACTGAAATATGACTTGTTTAAAAAAAAACAGACAAAGCTCATGGACTTACATTTCTTTGAAGAAGATACAAAAATGGCAAATAGGTACATGAAGACAGGTGCTCAACATCACTAATCATCAGAAAAATGCCAATCAAAACCACCATGATGATGTTACCTCATACTGTTAGGATGGTGGTTATAACAAAAAAAAAAGAGAGAGAGAAAACAAATATTGGCAAGAGTATGGAGAAAAAGGAATCTTTTTACACTGTTAGTGAAAATGCAAATTTGTATGGCCCTTATGGAAAAGGGGATGAAAGTTTCTAAAAGTATTAAAAATAGAGCTATCATATGAAACAACAATCACCCTAGTGGATACAACCCAAGGGAAGTGGAATCAGCATCTCATAGAGATAGCTGCACTCTGTTCATTGCAGAAGTATTTATAGTAATTCCCAATAGCCAAGATATGGAAAAAACTTAAGTTTCCATTGAAAATTAAACAGATGAATGAATTGTGATTTCTCTCTCTCTCTCTCTCTCTATATATATATATGTATGTATATATACACACACATATATAGTATTCTATTTATTCTCTCTACTATTCTATATGTATATAAACACATGCATATATATATATACATATATAAAATATTATTCAGCCTTAAAAAATTGCAACAACATTGATAAACTTTGAGGACATTATACTAAGTGAAATAAGCTAGAGAAATGAGAAAAAATGCTACATGATTTCACTTAAATGTGGAATCACCAAAGAGTTGAATAGAGACAGAATAGAATGGTGGTTCTAAGGGATGGGGAGGAAATGGGGAGACGTAGGCCAAATGGCACAAAGTTGCATTTATGTAGGTTGAATAAGTAGAGAAGTCGAATGTGCAGCATGTGGACTGTCATTAGCAGCATTGTATTATATAGTATTATATACTGTAAATTCGCTAAAAGAGTAGGTTTTATGTGCTCTTACACACACACACCCCAAATGCAACTGTGACAGAATGATATGTTAACTAGCTTAACTGTAGTAGCCATCTCACTATGTCTACCAAGAAATTATCTTGTAAACATTAAATATATTCAATTAAAAATTACTAAAACTTTAGAGAACTTCTCTTTCTCCTAATAGTCATTTGTTAATATAATTACTTAAATGAATCAAAATATCAAGGCCTCAGGCCACATCAGGTACCTTTAATATTCTCTTTTATATATTAGGTAGGAAAAAGGTTTTGACAATGTTGTAGAGCCCTGGAACTTGTTATTTTCTGATGAATGTTCAGACATTTCACTAACTGTCCTACCCCTCAGGAGAAAGGTATCATCTGGTCGAAAGCAACCTCTCTTTGTTCTATATGATGACTCTCCAAAAGAGAGGAGAGGGAGGAGTAAGGAGCAGTGCAAAGTGGAAGAACCGTCAAAAAGGAGGGAATTAAAAGGAGAAAGAGGGGTATAGAAATTAAAAAGGAGGGGCAAGAGAATTTGGTTTTATTAAATATCTAGGCACTATTTAGGTGTTTTAAAAGCATTTTTTTTCAATATTCATAGTTATCAGGCAAACTGAGGAAGAAGCAGGAGAAGGAAGGCCAATAGAACAGCTGACGGGAAGGGGAAAGTGGGGGTGAAGAGGAGAATGAGGAAGGGCAGTGAGTTGTGGGCTCCCAACCTCTAGAGGGTGCGGAAACTCACCCAAGTTCAGAGGGCGCGGACACTCACCCAAGTTCAGAGGGCCTGTCAGCACTGGCCTGGTGGACAGTTCCCCGTGACAGAAAAGTGGTTTCCTTTGCTCTTTTGTGTTTAACTGTGGCTAATGTAGTTATAAAAGAGGAGCCTAGGGCGGCACCTGTGGCTCAACAGAGAAGGGTGGTGGGTTCAAACCCAGCCCTGGCCAAAGACGGCAAAAAATAAAAGAGGAGCCAACAAATGATATATTTATTTTATTTTATTTTATTTTGGGATTCATTGAGGGTACAAAGAATTATGTTACACTGATTGCATTTGTTAAAGTCCCTCTTGTAATTGTGTCCTACCCCCAAGAGGTGTGCCACGTATTTTTTCTACTGATAGAACAAATTTCCTATATGTATATATTTTGAATATTGACAAAGTTTGACAATTTGATGTTCTTTTTTCATTTTATAGTAATATATGTTCATATAAATACATTAGACAAGATAAAAATTCATAAGTAAAAAAAATTTTAGAAATACTTATCTTAGAGAACTAGAAATTAAAACTATGAATATTTTAGTGTATGTTTTCCTAATTTCCTGGTATTATTTTGGTTTTGTTGGCTTATCATAACTTATTTTTAAAATGTAGTTATAATAATATTGGGTTTGCATTTGAATATTCTAATTTATATTAGACTGTGTGAACATATTTTAATAGTTGTAAAACAGTTAACCATAGTTATCTTTGGAAATTTACATGCTTTCCCCCTCAAATTTTTTACAAGTAAAAATAACATAAAATAGGCATCTTGGGACATAAGCCTTCTTGGGGTTTTAAAGTATTTCCTTTTGATAGGATAGAATAAGTAGAATTATTAAATCAGATTTTTAAAATATTTTAAGATGTACGATGATAGTTATTGCTCCATTTATTTTAAAGATAGCTGTGTAAATTTGCACTGCCACAAATTACTTTATGTTATTCTTCAGCTTGAAATAGTCTTTTTCTTTTATGAGTTTATAAATGATAAGAAGTCCAGTTTTCCTCCTGTGAATAAGGTTAAAATTCTGTTAAATTTTAAGTTTATAGGAGTACCATGACTATATTAGTGTGTCCCAGTTTAAGAACATCTAATACTCAAAAAATCCAGATGTTCAGAATGAGTACATTTGTGAGACAACTATTTACATTGCCAAGACATCAATCCTTGTCCCAACACACACACACACACACACACACACACATTGACCTTCTCCCACATAACAGATGCTGTTCTATATGCTTTACAAATGCCAACTCAATCCTCACAATAAACTCTGAGATGGGTAAATAGTTACCCCTGTGTTATAGATGTGGAAACTAAGGCATAGATGATTTAAGTCACTTGCCCAGAGTCACATAGCTCTTTTGTAGTAGATCCAAATATGAACTTAAGCAGGTTAGGTCTAGGACCAACTCATTATCAAAATAACTGTAGTACTCTTTCAAATGGCAGGTTCCTACACTTAAGTGACTTTAAACTGTTACTCAATTTGCAATTACACACATCTCTTGCCATTGTGATTCTTGTCACAGGACTCAACCATATTGCACAAGCTACTTCGTCTGAGAGGAGTTGGGTCCAACACACTATTTCTCATGGTATTCATGCTACCATTTTCCACATGAGCTTATTAAATTACATAGACAGGGGTGACTTACTCAAGATCAGATAGCAAGTCACAGAGTCAGGTCTCCTCACTTCTAACTCAGTGTTATTCTTTGGTGCCATGCCTTCTAACTATGAACTAGTAGTTTTGGGAATCAAGGTGAGAAAGGAGAAACTGAGAAGCTTTATCTCTTAAAAGCAGGAAAAATAACACCATTCTTTTGGGACTGTTATAACAAGTAAGATATTACATGATATTACGTGAACATATTTAGTACAATGCCTTGTATGTGGTAAATAGTCAATATGTGATTTTGTTCCTTTTTATTAAAACTGTTTTGCATGTTGGTGAAAAAGGTCGAGATTGTTGACAGAGTCATCTGAATAGTGTTCAGTCAAGCACATTGAAATTCATCCATCAGTAATGAGGTGCATTTTAACCTGCCAACACATTATTAAAGTGTTTTAACACTACAAAAGACAGAATCTAGCAGTTTATATAATTCACACCAAAACAAAAATTCTAGATTAAACCTGACCCAGAAAGAGAAAATGAAAAATGAGCTAATAAGTGAAAGAGGTGCTGACTGTCCCCAAACAAGCTTGCTGCGAGGGCCTTCATCCCCTTTTAACAATGTATTCTTGCCAGTTCAAGGTCTTTCAAAGATTTTACTTTTAATCATAGAAAATTTGAGAGTAAAATCCTAATATCAAAACATAAGGATGGTTAACTTTTAGCTGCCATTAGAATACGTTCATGAAAAAGGAATGTTGAGTCACAGAATTCAGGATCCTCATAAATCTCAGACTTTATGAAGACTTCTACCTTGTACTCACGGATGTCCAAGTTAAATTTGGAAGTCCATATGGTAAATATTACCCCCAATCCCTCCTGAAGTAAATTATCTCTGAACTCGTCTGACACCTAATCCCTGCATCCTCCTTGTAATTTTCAGTTATAAATTCTGTTTGCCTGTCTGTCTATCTAAACTATAAGCTCTTTTAGGAACAGGGGCCATATTATACTCATTTAGTATGTAACTCATTTAGTATAGAAGTCTTCTTATAGGAAAATCCGGTAAATAGAACTATGCCTGCTCCATAGACAGCAATGGGTAGATACTGTTGAATGAATGAAGTGAGTGATACAGTGGGTACAGTGCTCAGACATGTTGAAGGACTGTACAAGTGAAAAAAATAAATGGTGTATATTTTGTTATAATTTGTCACATTCTTTTAACATTTTCCCTCTGAGAACCTCGTGTGTTATCAAACTTCAAAGAGATCACATCCTCTGACATTTAGACTAGGCATGATTTGATGTGTTACTCTGGGGTGTGCAGACACCGGTCAAATATTATTCTGGCTATTCCCACAACATTGTTGCTGGGTTAGAATAACATTTGAATTGTAGACTGAGTAAAGCAGATTGCCCTTCCTAATATGGGTGGCTGTTATCCAACCAACTGAAGACCTGAACAGAACAAAAGGCTGAGTAAGGAAGAGAACCTCCCACTTGGCTGCTTTCAGCTGAAGCATCGATATTTTCTGGCCTTTGGACTTGCAGTGGAGCTTTGGCTCTACTTTGGTTTTAAGTCTCCCTCCTTTCCAACTGGAACGTATACCATCAGCATTCTTGGTTCTCAGGCTTTGGGGGTAGGACTGGAACTGCACATCTTCAGTCTCCAGCTTGCCGACCATAGCTCTTGGGACTTAGCCCCAATAATCCTGGTAACCAGTTCACATATGTATATGCATATATATGGATAAGAAGATACAGGTATAGATATAGAATCTTGCCTAATGGGCACAATGTGTGGGTCTCTACAATGCCCCGTAAGTGAGGGGTTCTTATATAGCTGGAACCTTGCCTTGGAAGAGAGAACAATGTCATCTAAAAATTTTTACTTTCATATTACTTTGAAATAAAAAAAAAATAAAATTGGTTCAGTGCCTGTGGCTCAAGTGGATAAGGCTCCAGCCACAAAAAAAAAAAAAAAAAAAAACAAGAGGAGAGAATGTGAGCTATTTTGTGGTTGCAGTTGTCATTGTTATTTGGCAGGCCCCGGTTGGGCTCTAACCCGCCAGCGTCGGTGTATGTGGCTGGCACTCTGCTCACTGAGCTACAAGTGCTAATGCCTGGCTATTTTTTTGTTTTGTTTTGTTTTGTTTTTGAGATGGAGCCTCAAGCTATCTCCCCTGGGTAGAGTGC
>CAUYQV010034612.1:0-16430 GCA_963574575.1 Galagoides demidoff | reverse complement strand
GATAAAATGAAATTTCACATACGGCTTTCCTAAGCTTGGGGTTTTTTTTTTGTTTTGTTTTGTTTTTGAGATGGAGCCTCAAGCTATTCCCCTGGGTAGAGTGCCATGGCATCACAGCTCATAGCAACCTCCAACTCCTGGGCTCAAGCGACACTTCTGCCCTCTGCCTCCCAAGTAGCTGGGACCACAGGCGCCCGCCACAACGGTCGGCCATTTTTTGGTTGCAGCCATCATTGTTTGGCGGGCCCGGGCTGGGGATTCGAACCCGCCACCTTAGGTGTACGTGACTGGCGCCTTAGCTGATTAAGCCACAGGTGCCGAGCCCATTTCTTTAAGTTTTAAATAATTTTTGCTCTATAGATCATACAGAACACTAAGGAATTCAACATTATGTAAATCTGTGTTCTTTACCTTTTTGTCAGATTCACAGCTTATATTATTTGTTGTTCCTAAAAAATAATATGCATGTTCTAATTGAATGGTTATGAGTAGTTTCATGTTTTTTCTTTTTTTGCAAAAACAACAATTATATTTTTTGTCATGAAACTTTGTGAACCCTTGACAAATATACTTTTTTAAAAAATAAATGATAACTGTGTACATTAATGCAATCATGGGGTACAGTGTGGTATTTTCATATACAATTTAAAATATTTCATCAAACTGGTTAACATAGCCTTCATGTCATTTTCTTAGTTATTATGCTAAGACATTTATAATCTACTTTTAGAAAGATTCACTTGTATCCTTGTAAGATAAACCATAGAGGTGATCCCTCGAATCACCCAGCCATTCCCCTCTCTCCTGCCCATATTCTTAGGCTATAGGTTATAGCTTTCATATGAAAGCTATAAATTAGTTTCATAATAGGGGTGTGTACATTGGATACTTATTCTTCCATTCTTGAGATACTTTACTAAGAAGAACATTTTCCAGCTCCATCTATGTAAACATGAAGGAGGTAAAGTCTCCATCTTTCTTTATGGCTGCATAGTATTCCATGGTGTATATATACCACAATTTATTGATCTATTCATGGATCGATGGGCAGTTGGGCTTCTTCCATGACCTAGCAATTATGAATTGGACTGCAATAAACATTCTGATACAAATATCTTTGTTGTAATGCGATTTTTGGTCTTCTGGGTATATACCTAATAAAGGAATTGTGGGATCAAATGACAGGTCTATTTTTAGTTCTCTAAGTGTTCTCCAGACGTCTTTCCAGAAGGAACGTATTAGTTTGCATTCCCACCAGCAGTGTTCCCTTTTCTCCACATCCATGCCAGCATCTCTGGTTTTGGGATTTTGTGATATGGGCTAATCTCATTGGAGTTAGGTGATACCTCAAAGTAGTTTTGATTTGCATTTCTCTGATGATTAAGGATGGTGAGCATTTTTTCATATATCTGTAGGCCGTGCACCTATCTTCTTCAGAGAAATTTCTCTTCAAGTCCCTTGCCCACCCTGAGATGGGATCACTCGTTTTCTTCTTGCTAATATGTTTAAGTTCTCTATGGATTCTGGTTATTAAACCTTTGTCGGAGACACAACCTGCAAATATCTTTTCCCATTCTGAGGGCTTTCTGCTTGCTTTACTTACTGTGTTCTTGGCTGTGCCAAAGCTTTTTAGTTTGATCAGGTCCCAATGGAGTATTTTTGATGTTGCTTCAATTGCCTGGGGGGTCCTCCTCATAAAATTTTCACCCAGGCCAATTTCATCAAGTGTTTTCCCTACATTTTCTCCTAGTATTTTTATAGTTTCATGTCTTAAGTTTAAATCTTTAATCCAGTGAGGTCTATCTTAGTTAATGGTGAAAGGTGTGGGTCCCGTTTCAGTCTTCTACAAGTCAGCAGCCAGTTTGCCCAGCACCATTTGTTAAATAGGGAATCTTTTCCCCACTCAATGTTTTTAATTGGCTTGTCAAAGATCAGGTAACGTTAAGTAGCTGGATTCATCTGTTGGTTCTCTAATACATCTACCTCTCTGTTTTTGTGCCAGTACCATGCTGTTTTGATCACTATTGATTTATAGTGCAGTCTGAGATCTGGTAGCATGATTCTTCCTGCTTTATTTTTATTTCTGAGTAATGTCTTGGCTATTTAAGGTTTTTTCTGATTTTACATAAAATGAAGTATTATTTTTTCAAGATCTTTATGACAGTGGAGCTTTAATAGGGATTGCATTAAAATTATATATTGCTTTGTGTAGTATGGTAATTTTAACAATGTTGATTCTTCCCAGCCATGAGCATGGTGTATTTTTCCATTTGTTAACATTTACAGTTATTTCTTTTCTTAGAGTTTCACAGTCCTCTTTCACATCTAGAAAGATCTAGAGATCTTTCACCTTTGTTAGGAAAATTCCCAGATAGTTCATCTTCTTTGGCACTACTGTGAACGGAGTAGAGTCCTTGACTGTTTTTTCAGTTTGGCTGCTGTTGGTATATAAAGGCTACTGATTTATGAGTGTTAATTTTGTAACCTGAGACATTGCTGTATTCCTTGATCACTTCTAGGAGTTTTGTAGTCAAATCCCTGGTGTTTTCCAGATATACAATCATATCATCTGCAAAAAGTAAAAGTTAATCTCTTCTGACCCTATATGGATACCCTTAATCGCCCTTTCTTCCCTGTTTGCAATGGCTAAAACTTTCAACAATGTTAAAGAGCAATGGAAACAATGGGCAACCTTCCCTGGTTCCTGATCTGAGTAGAAATGATTTTAATTTAATTCCATTCAATACAATATTGGCTGTGGGTTTGCTGTAGATGGCCTATATTAGTTTAAGAAATGTCCCTTCTATACCAGTTGTCTTAAGTGTTCTGATCATGAAGGGATGTTGGATATTATCAAAAGCTTTTTCTGCATCAATTGAGAGAATCATATGGTCTTTGTTTTTTAATTTGTTTATGTGATGAATTATATTTATAGATTTACATATGTTGAAGATCATCCTTGAGATCCTGGGATAAAACCCACTTGGTCGTGGTATATAATTTGTTTGATGTGTTGCTGGATTCTGTTTGTTAGGATCTTGTTGAATATTTTCTCATCAACATTCATTAGTAATATTGGTTCTATAATTTTCTTTTCTTGTTGGGTCTTTTCCTGGTTTGAGTATCAAGGTGATGTTTGCTTCATAGAATGTGTTACGTAGTATTCTGTCTTTTTCTGTATTTTGGAAAAGGTTGAGTAATATAGGTACTAGTTCCTCTTTAAAGGTTGGTAGAATTTTGACATGAAGCCATCTGGTCCCGGGCTTTTCTTTGAAGGGAGATTTTGTATAGTTGATGCTATTTCAG
Organism: Galagoides demidoff; assembly: GCA_963574575.1. NCBI lineage: Eukaryota > Metazoa > Chordata > Mammalia > Primates > Galagidae > Galagoides > Galagoides demidoff. Next base: position 13,124 of record CAUYQV010034612.1, on the reverse strand, counting down.
AACTTGATATAGGTCTGTTCAACATTTTCACTTGATTCTGGTTAAGTCTTGGAAGGTGGCATGCTTCCAAGTATTGGTCAATTTCCTTCAGATTTTCATATTTCTGAGAATAAAGTTTCTTGTAATATACATTAAGGATTTTTTGAATTTCTGAGGGGTCTGTTATTTCATTTTTACCATTTCTGATTGATGAAATTAGAGATTTTTACTCTTTTTTTTTCTTGTTAGGTTAGCCAAGGGTTTATCTATTTTATTGACCTTTTCAAAAAACCAACTATTTGATTTATTGATCTCTTGTATAATCTTTTTGTTTTCAATTCATTTAATTCTGCTCTAATTTCAGTTATTTCTTTTCTTCTTCTGGGTTTGGGGTTAGAATGTTCTTCCTTTTCCAGCTGCTTAAGATGTCCTATTAAGTCATTAATTTCCTCTCCATTCTCTTGAGGAAGGCTTGCAGTGTTATAAATTTCTCTCTTCAGACTGCCTATGTAGTATCCCAGAGGTTCCTGTAATTTGCATCTTCATTATCATTTTCCCCAAATATTTGGTAATTTCCTTCATCTTGTCTATGACCCAGCTATCGTTTAGCATAAGGTTATTTAGTTTCCATGTTTTTCTATGAGTCTGCAGATTCCTGTTATTACTGAGTTCAACTTTTATTCCAAGATGGTCTGAGAAGATACAAGGAATAATTTCTATTGTTTTAAATTTGCTGAGCTTAGACTTGTGACCTAATATGTGATCAATTTTGGAGGATGTTCCATGGGCACATGAACATGATGAGAGGAACGTGTATTCAATTTTATTAGGATGAAATGTTCTGCAGATGTCTGTTAAATACCATTGTTGAATGGTTAAGTTTAAGTCTGAAATTTCTTTGCTTAGCTTCTTATTGGAGGATATATATAAAATCTCTGACTATTATTGTGCTGGAGGAAATCAAGTTGCTCATGTCTGTTAGAGTCACTCTTATAAATTGAAGTGGATTCTGGTTGGGTGCATAAATGTTAAAAATTGAAATCTCATCATGTTGAGTGTTACCTTTAACAAATATGAAGTGACCATCTTTATCTTTCTTTACTTTTGTTGGTTTAAAGCCTATTGTATCTGTACATAAAATTGCAGCACCTGCTTTTTTTCTGATTTCCATTTGCCTGAAATATAGATGAACATCTCTTGACCCTGAGTCTATATTTATCTTTTAAGGTAAGATGAGTTTCTTGTATGCAGCAGATATCTGGCCTGAGTTTTTGTATCCAGTCAGCCATCCTGTGCCCCATTAGAGAACAATTTAAACCATTCACATTAATTGAGAATATTGATGCGCCTGGTAGAAGTTTGGGTACTGAGTTTTTCAAAAGTCCAGTGGAAATTTTTAATCCTTTCCCCACTATGGAAGTTGGAATTTGTCAAAAATTTCTGAGTGCATTTACTTTGGTGGTAGAAGATTGCTCTGGTCATTATGAAGGATAGGTCTGAGAATATCCTGGGAATATGGTTTATTTAGGCAAATTTCCTCAATATGTGTATATCATTAAAGTATTTAATTCATCATAAATCATCATAAATGAAACTCAGTTTAGCTGGATACAGGATCCTGGGTTGCATAGTGTTTTGTTTTAGGAGATTAAAAGTTGATGACCACCCTCTTCTAGCTTGAAAGATTTCAGCAGAGAGATCTGAAGTCATTCTAATAGTCTTCCCCTTGTAGGTTCTGGTTTTCTTATGTCTGACTGCTTGTAGAATTTTCTCTTTCATATTAACTTTGGCAAAGTTAATGATAATGTGTCTGGGAGGTGTTTTATTTGGATTGAGTCATACTGGGGTTCTGAAACTGTCTGCTATCTGAATTTCAGAATCTCTTGGCATGTCTGGAAAGTTCTCTTTGATTATTTCATGGAGTAGAGCATCTGGGCCTTTCAAAGCCTCCTGTCCCCTTCAGAAATTCCAATGAGTCAAATATCAGTTTTCTTCGAATTATCCCAGAGCTCTCTGAGAGAATGATTCATTTTTGCTCTCCACTTCTCTTCCTCTTTGAGTGCTTGGGAGCATTCAAAAGCTTTGTTTTCAGTGTCAGACATCCTTTCTTCTGCCTGCTCCGTTCTGTTACTGAAGGATTCTACTGTATTTCTCAGATCTTTGAGGGCTGCAAGTTCTTGTCTCAATGTGTCATAATCTTTGGTGATCTTTGTCTTTAAATTCATTGAATTCTTGAGACAACTTTTGAAGTGCTACTTGAATTTTTAATTCCAACTTTACCTCCATTCTATTAATCTTATTTGCAGTCCAAATTCTGAATTCAATTTCTGACATCTCTGCCATTAGTTAATGAATGGGATCTTCTCATATATCTGCCATGTCATTCCTTGGGGGAGTTGATCTACTCTGATTATTCATGTTGCCAGAGTTTCTCCAGTAATTCTGCCCCATGATTATATTACATCATTGGCTAGATGAGCATATAAAGTGAAGTTGGGTTGGGGGCTCCTGGAGGGATTAACCAGCCCTTTGCCCAAGAGCTGGGACTGGTGTCTGTATCTTTTCCCCTAGAGCTTTGCAAAGGACCCATATAGTGCTATGGCCTGAGACGCTGGGGACCTACTTGGTGTGGTGGGCCTAAGTCGCTCTGTGTTGTATTCAGCTGGTCTCTGTCCACGCCTAGTGAATCAGTAACTCTGGGTTGATGTCTCAGCTGTGTAGAAGTGCCAGCACCTAAGTCACCCCACCTCCATGGGCACCAGCTGGAAAAGGAAAATCAAATGTTCCCACAATAACACACCCAGGGTACCACTTTGGATAGTCCTTTGGTGATGGACGCAAGTCAAGAGTTCCAAATCAGTTGTCCCAGTCAGCACCTAGTCTCAAGTGGGAGAGTTCAAAATATCTTGAGCAACTAGATAGCAGGGGTCTGCAGGCAGCTTAAGTATGACTCACTCCAGTGCTCTGTGGAGTCAGAAGGGCCCACCAGCAAATGAATTAGTCCAGGAAGGTTGATGTCTCCTTCCCCACCTTGCACCTCTGTCACACCCAGTTACTGTTAACCCCACAGGGCTATGACCCAGTTCCCTCTAATGAGCAGATGCTCTAGTGGTTTGCACCTGCCTGAGGCACAGGGAGATCTATGTCTCCTCTGTCAGATTGCTGTACTCTGCCACCAGCTGGCAGGAGGAGCTGAAGCCTGACAACTTTAGGTGCTTAATGAAAGCTGGGATGATTTACTCAGTTCCAGCCCCAGCACAGAATGATGTTGCTGCCACTTATATTCTTGCAGAATTAGTGTTTCTGTTTTAGCTATATTCCCCTGCAGGCCAGGCTCTGTTTGAGTTCACAGAAGCTGTGGCTCAGCCCTGCCCTGTGCTGTTGCCATTGCACCACTTTTCTCAGAGCTGGCATTTCTGTCTCAGCTGCACCCTGTGTTGAGGTGGGTGCAGTTAAAGCTCACACTCAGCTCTCGGTTTCTGCCTATTCCTGGGCTGCTACTTGCACACAGCTCTCAGTGTCTGTTTCTCTGTATGCTGGTCCAGTTGCTCCACCTGCTTTTGTCTGAGCTATGTTCCCCTGGGGACTGGGTGCTTCTTAGGCTCACTAAAGCAGGACTTCTAACTCAGCTCTACCCTGGGAGTATGCCATCTCTGTGCACATATTCTAGTCTCTCTCTCTCCCATGTCCTGTCCCAGCCAGTTACCTCCTCAGGCATACCCTTTACTCACAGATCCTGGGTTTCCATCCCAGTTCTGTTCCACCAGTTGACAAGAGAGGTGGGGAGTGTCTCTCCAAAATGGGTGTGAGCCCTATTGTTCATGTAGATGCCACAGGGCATGGCTTTTCCCCCTCCCTCTAGGTCCACAGTTCTCTCTTTCCCCCCCATGTCACAGAATCAGCACAGACCTGCAACAGTCCACGCCTTGTCCATGCCTCTCAAGAAAATGCCCCAGAGTCTGGAATCATTGGGGGACAGGCTTTTAGACCTTGAGGTGAGAGTGGAGGGGAGTGCTAGGAGTTCAGAACTACAGGTAGAGGATTTATACAGTTTTATGCCTGGCAGGAGAGTGCCACTAGTGTTAGTGGGTCCTCTCTGGGGAAGGACTTCTGGTTTGTAGAGAGTCTCTCCCATGGGATAAAATAGGAAGATATCAGAACTCTGCTCATTTTTTTGTATAAAGAATACTGTGAGCTGTTCTCCTGGGGGAGGGGACTACCATCCACTTGGTGATGGATTTTGTACCTATTATTTGTTTCCTTAGGGTCACAGCTTGTCTCAGCCGGTTGATGTGGGTTCTTCAACTTCTCTCTTGGCTCAACTCCAAACCATTGCTTACTTACTAAACCTCTGTCCTTTACCTCTCCTTCTGGATGGTAGCCTCTGTGGAAACCTGGCTCCAGTCAGCCATCTTGCCTCCAGGAGTGTTTTCAAGGATCTTAAACAAGTCACTACAAAGCAAGTAGAATATATGAAGAGATAAGCTGATAAATATGCATTATGTCAAGGCTAACAACCGATTAGAAACAAAACACATAGTAAAGGAAAAGAAATGAAGGATCTGGAGGGAGATCATAGCTAGAGTCATCAGGGAAATCTTCTTAATGAAGTGGCATGTAGCAGAGATCTGTGTTGAGTGAAGACATAAATCACGTGGGCATCTGGAGAAAGAGTTGTCTAAACTGAGGATAGAGTTGGTGCAAAATTTGAGGCAGAAGTGAGCTTGATGTGTTTAAGGATTAAAAAGGAGGCCAGTAGGGATAGACTAGAGTAAGTAAACAGTCATCCTCTAGGATTATGTCCTGCTACATATAATAAAAATCATGTTAACAGTGAGTTAATTAGTTAAGGGCTTTAACTGTCATCATGTAAAAGAGGCTGATACGAAAGCTCCATGATACCTTCAGGAATGGAGATCCTTTTTACATTATCTTTACACTAATTGTAGCATAAAGCTTCATTGCACACTATTTTGTGTTTAAGATGGCTAGTCCACTCTCCTTTTTCCTTTAACTTTTCAGGCAAGAAGAGGGCAAAGGACGAAGATCCAAAGTGTACATGCCAGCTAAGTCAAGCCCTGTAAAAGTCTTTTTTTCTTTCTTGGAAGCTATTCAGCAACTTCTGCTTGTTGGTCACATCTGTATCACATGAGTGCCCTTGGCTGCAAAGAAGACCATGTATGGTCATGTAACCAGTGGAGTTTTTTAGCTGAACAAATTTCCCAACCCCCTAACATTGAAATTCTTCAAGTGGGAATAAAAGGTAGAATAGATATTATGTAGGTAGCTAGCAGTCTCTGGCTCATGAGGTCAGAAATGTAGTGGGGGCTATAATTAAAGAATGGACACAGGACGTTCTCAAAAAAGACTTACAAATGGCTAAAAATAAATAAGAGAAAAAGATCAACTTGCTAATTATCAAAGGAATGCAAAATAAAACCCCAATGAATTATTACTTCCCATCTATTAAAATGGCTATTTTCAAAAAGATGAAAAATATTAAGTGTTGGACAAGGTGTGTAGACCTCATACATCATTGGTGGGAGTGTAAATTAGTATAGCCATTATGGAAGACAGTATGAAAGTTCCTCAAAAAAATAGAACTAGCATACATATCCAAAGGAAATAAAATAAGAATTTCAAAGAGATTTCTGCACTCCCATGTTTATTTCAACATTAATCACAATGACCGAGTTATAAATCGACCTGAGTATACATCAATGGATGATAGATAAAGAAAATGTGGTATATATATATAGAATTGCTACTCATGCTTAAAAATGAAAGAAATCCTGTCATTGTGAAAATATGGATGAACGTGAAAGACATTATGTTTAGTGAAATAAGCCAGGCATAGAAAGATTAAATACTACATGATCTCAATTATAGTAGAATCTAATCAAGTCAAACTCAAAGAAGCACAGAGTACAATGGCAGTTACTAGGGATTGAAAAGAGGATGATTGTGATGATGTTAATCAAAGGATTCAAAATTTCAATTAGATAAGAGGAATACATTCAATAGATCTATTGTACAATATGGTGACAAAATACTAAATACTTGAAAATCAATGAGAATGTATTTTAAGTATTTTCATAACATATAAATAAGCATATGAAGTAATATACATGTGTTAAATACCTTGATTTAGCTTTTGTACATATCTCAAAACATCATTTTATACACAAAAATAAGAAATTTTTATCTGTTGACTAAAAATAAAATTTTAAAAATCAGAAAAAAAAAAGAAAAGAAAAGAAAAATAGACCAGGTATATGAAATGTCATCTAATAAAATAAAATACAAACAAACAGATTTTGGGGGGGGGGGATTGGGTCTTTTTGAGACAGAAACTCAAGGTGTCACCCTGGGTAGAGTGCCATGGCATCACAGCTCATAGCAACCTCCAACTCCTGGGCTTAAGCGATTCTCTTGCCTCAGCTTCCCAAGTAGTTGGGACTACAGGCACCCACTGCAATGCCTGGCCATTTTTTGGTTGCAGTTGTTATTGTTGTTTGGCAGGCCCAAGCTGGATTCGAACCCACCAGCTCTGGTGTATGTGGCTGGTGCCTTAACCACTTGAGTCACAGGCACTGACCCAAACAAATATTTTTTAAAAAAATGTAAATAGGGGCTAAATAATTTAGTGGCTTATAAATTAGGTCTAGGTCTTTAAATTTTACTGAGAGATATGAGAAGTTTTGGAGATTTTTGTGCAGAGGTATCACATAGCATGAGTTATGAATTGTCTTAGCCTGAGTTTACCAAGATGCAAGCCTTATACAAAGATTTCTAGGAAATATGTTTATTTGAGAAGTAAGCAGAAGTGCAGATCAGTGAAAGGAGGGAAATCCTCATAGCCATAACTGAAGTCAGAGTTGATGGCACAAGGAAGCGAAACACTGCTCCATGAATATCCAACACAGTCCACCCCTTCCACCATTCAAATCATGCCCTCCATTAAGGGTAATCCATCACAGAGCTTTCAAGAAGGGAGCCAGCCAGTATCTACAAGAGAAGCAATGTAAAATAGCTAACAGGACCAGCTATAGTCGCTTTAGCTTCAACTGATACCAAGGTTGAAGGCGATATTCATCATCTCTCTTCTTAACCATCTATTCTTCATTTCCCTCACTTTAATATAGCACTTAAGATGGTCAAGATTGCTTGTCTGGGGGGCGGGGAATCCCATTCTTCACCTCAAGGAGACTGAATCTTTAATTGCATTTCTCTATCTGAACTTTGAATACTACAATTACCTGTTTGTTTTTATTTCTTATCATAAAAAGCAGCAAAAAATATCACATTGAATATTCTGAGTTTAGGACATGATCTTCCCAGCCCTATTTTGTAGGAGCAATAGTCTCTTCTTATGATAATTAAGGTTTCTTAACTCTGCCATTATGTTAATAGCAACTCCTTCCTTATGCCTTCTACTTATACCTTTCTTTGCCAATTGATTCACTGGCATGAGGCGTCAGAGTGCCAGGGTGAGTGGTCATAGCTTTAAATTTAATGGAATCATTACTCTTTGGCCCTGGTGAAAGCATCCCACCACTGGGGAATTTAACCTTGTAACCCAGCAGTGCTTGTTTGTTAAGAAAGAGAATAGATATTCTTCAAGCATATCACTTGTGTGATGTTAAGAGGGAGATAAATCCTACTTTTGCATCTTCATTCCCAGATTTACATATTCTAAATACTGGTGACACATCTCCCAGTTGGTTCTGTGCATACACTGTATTCTGGAAGACAGCATCTCAAAATCACAGCATCTCAAGGCATTGTCTCTGAGCTGGTATTTTAGCCAAGTGTTTAGTAGGCTATTTTTTCATTCTATTAGACCAGAAACTCTTGGGTGAATCCCTTGGACAGGTACCCATTGTCGTATCTCCTTTGCTATAAAATAAGCCCCTTCATCTGGCATAATATTTCCAGGCAATTAGGCTCTAAAATCTTCTGACAAAAGGATTGCAGGCAGGGAAGTCAGACAAATTTAAGTATCAAATTCATAAGTGTGAATCACTATCTATCTAGAATAGAAGTAATATTATATAGTCAATTTGAGAATAAATACATTTGGCCTGCCTTATCTATGATTTCCTCATCAGTGGATTCAACCAATTGTGGATCAAAAATATTTTTAAAAATGTCTGTACTGAACATGTATAGTATAGACTTTTTCTTGTCATAGTTCTCTAAATAAGATAGTCCAAAAACTGTTTACATAGCACTTATGTTGCATTAGGTATTATAAGTAATCTGTAAATTATTTAAAGTACAAGGAGAGATGTGCATAAGTTATATGGAAGAACTGTGCATATGACTGTTGCATATATTAAGAACTTAGGCTTCTGGATATTGTGGTGTCTATGGGAGATACTAGAACCAACTCCCCAAGGAAATCAAGAGATGAATGTGCCTGAATAGTTTCCACAAAGGATGGTGCCAGAGGAATGGTACCAGCATACATGTCAGCAAGTTAGGTAGCCACCAGAAGGAACAAGGTAGCTTGTTAAAAGGAAGCCAAAGCCATGGTTCACTGCCTGGCTACCCTTCCTGTTATCTCCACACTACATTCATGGGTCCACTGCATAAGCACTGAGGTGGCTGAGAACAGATAGAGGACAGACAAACTTCGTACCATTTAACCTCTGGGTGATAAGGTCTACATGCAAGAGTCATTTGCAGCACAGTGCTGAAGATCAGATGCACTCACAACTGTCAGCCTTCTCAGTAACTTTCTAAAGGACTCAGAGAAGTGTGACCACAAAGGTCCACAACTTATGTTTCTTATTGATAGAAGTGGCAACAATGACAACAATGACTGTTAACCTTAAAAGGAATATGTCAATGTACCCCACAAAACTGAACTTCCACAAATTCACTGGTGCAACAATTCCTGAATCTTTATAGTGTTTACTTTCTCCTTTGTGGACTGTAAGTGTTTTACTAGGACACATGCAATTCTTGATATATACTTCTTAGTTGACTCCACTCTCAAGATTTTTTTTATATAGTGAGCCAGTGTGATGCTTTGTGGAATTTTAAAAAGTACAAATTTCCTACAGAATCATTTTTACAGATCCCAGAAGAATTAACATGGCCCGGGGGCAAGGCAGTGAATATTGCTATTTGTCCTCCCCTTCCCCTTATAGAAGAGTCAACTCTCTGATTTTCCTTATTGATGAGAATTGAGATGAATGCATTTACCAGCTCCTTAGCCTCACTCTAAATCAAAAAGTCTATGTTAATCTTTTTCTAAAACAGCTGCATTTGAGGCGTCCACTTGACTGTGTTTTTAGTAGTCCATTGTTTTCTGCCTACATTTGGTGTATGTAAGAGCCCTGTTCAAATTAAAGTGAAGTATGATAGGGAAAGATTTGTTAAAGGACACAGAATTAGAGCAAGAAGAGAGGAACAAGTTCCAGTTAGTGTTTTGTAGCCCTTTAGGATGACTATAGCTAACAATAATATAGTATGCATTTTCAATTAGCTAGAAGACTGGATATTGATATTCCAAGCACAAATAAATGATAAGTGTTTGAAGTGATTGGTATGATATCTTAATATTTTAAATTACCTTGATTTGATCACTATATATTGTATATTGATCACTATGCACCGATAAATATGTATAATTATCATGCATCAACTAAACAAAGGTGGAACATCAAAAGATCCACCACTTTTAGGTCTTTAATGATGAGACAAATTTCCTTCTAATATGTAGTATTACTTCTGATTAACCATTTTGGCCAGAGCTGGGTGTAACTTTTAAGGACTTCTACTAGATTTTCCTCAGATGTTGACCCTTATTTCATGAATCAGGAAACTAATGTGAGAGCTAAGTCAACTGCTAAGGATGTACATCTAGAATATATAATTAGATGAGTTCATAATCCCACGAAACTACTGAAAGGTGACTTGAGCTAGAATTTCATTTCCCATGTGTTATGCTCCAGTCATAACAATTCTAACCAGAGAATTACAATGGCATGTGATTTTCCCAGTTGAAGGGTCACCTTAGATCCTGAATCATCTCCTCCTTGAAAGGTCATGGGATTTTCTTTTCCACAGTGCAATTATTCTAGTAAATTGCATAAAGACCCCTTTTGGGAAGGAATGAGGAAGCCCACTGGGTTTCTTCAATGGGGACTAGCCCATGTTTTATTTTATTATTATTATTTATTTTTTGTTTATTTATTTATTGATTTTTTTGAGACAGAGTCTCACTCTGTCGCCTTGGGATTGAATGTCATAGTGTCATCATAGATCACAGTAACGTCAAATTCCCAGATTCAAGTGATCCTCTTGCCTTAACCTCCTGAGTATCAGGGTCTACAGGGACCTGCCACCCAGTTAATTTTTCTGTTTTAGTAGAGACGAGGTCTTACTCTTGCGCAGGCTGGTCTGGAACTCCTGAGTTCAAGCAGTCCACCTACCTCAGGTTCCTAGAATGCTAGGATTGTAGGCCTAAGCCACTGTGCTGGCTCCTATGTTTGATTAATGGGATTTGAATCCATGAACCAGTTTATATCTAGCATAAGGGAATGCAAGATATTTTCCATTATAGTGGCTGATTGTAACCTTCTGATTGTCAGCTCTTGATTTTTTTCCTCTCAATTTGAAAATTCAAGTCACAAACTCTAATTATATTGTCCTTAAGTAATCACCAGAGATCTCTGTGGGTCTAGGCTCCCTGATTGCCACTCCAGATTATTGTCCTTTAAAATCATCAAAACTACCTTGCCTTTGATGATTAAATACTAACTACTACATGGCTTCTAAGAATATTGCCAGATTCCTATCATCTCCACTGAAAATGGAGAATCAAGCCAAGTTACAATATAGAATCCCCTACTGCCAATCCCAGCCTACAAGGATTGCTACTTTGGAATGCCTCTGATATGCCAGTACTATTATTAACAGTTAGTTCCCTATTGCCATAGTGAAGCAAGTAGCCTCAGGTGCTCCCAGGATGAAGTCTTCAGTTTCACATAATAAATGCCCTCTAGCATTCTCAGCACCAGTGAGCCTTATGAACTCTTCTTTAATACTCTGTCATGATAGTTTCAGGATTTTGACTTCATTTATTGCAGCCATCCATCCATTAGGCATCCTTTCTATAATATTAAATCCTTAGTCATGGGAGACGTCTTTCATGCCAGTTAATCCTCCCCATTCAGCCCTTCACGTTCCAATCCTTGACGTACTGATCTAGTCACTGACAACTCTCAGGACTGAAAGTGAGACTGTTTAAATATCTGTTGTCTTCACTACCAAGTCCTAGTGAAATTTTGGGATAATAGGAAATTTCCTTAATAGCCTTATAGATAATTTTATTTCTTTCTAGCCAGAGGTCTACATTCATAATGCAACCATCCAGGGACAGATTCCTGATAGCCAGACAACCCAGGAATATCTGCCTCCAGAGCACGGTGGTGCATGTGCATTTATACATGAGAAAATATATGTGAGATGTTTATATATGAGAGCAATGCCATTGTTTATAGACACAAAAGTAAAGTGGCACAGCAATGGCAGCTGCTTCTATTACCTTTCCTGTGTAAGTGGCAAGATGAATAGAGTGCTTAGTTTGCTATTAGCTCATGTCTAAGTAGGATCAAAGGTGGGAGGAAATCTGAGCTCATAACCTTGAATCCATAAGAAACAGAGTCAGGAAAACCAAAGAACTTCTTGGTTGGCAGAGGAAAAAATCATGATCCCTTATTGGCTGGACTACATTGTAAACCAGGGAAGGATTTATTCAGTGGTAAACGTACTGAGAGTCAAAGTTACTAGTCAAATGGGGAACAGAGGGCTCTCAGACGGGTAATAGATTACTGTTGGTATTTCACAGAAAGAGCCTTCTTTTCTCTTTGGAATTAGGTGAAAAGGCAAATGCATTAATGATGATTAGGTAAAGCTGAAATCAAAGTTTTGTTCATCATAATGTTTATTTTCATACTTCTGTTAATGATAATACAGTCTCAGATTCTGGCTGGCTGTGGTAAGCAAAATATTGGTCCCCAGTGATGTGCATCTTGATGTCTGAAACCTGTGAGTATGTGATCTGACATGGCAAAAGGGACTTTGTAGATGTAATTGAATTAGAGGTCTTGAAATGGGGAGAATTGTCCTCACTTATCTAGGTAGGCCCAGTGTAATCACAAGGGTTCTGATGGGAGACAGACAGAAGATGAGAATCAGGAATGGAAACATGATGATGGAGGCAAGGGTCAAAATGAGAGAGGAATATGAAGATATTAGATTGCTGACTTGTAAGACAGAGAAAGGGTCTGTGAGGCAAGGAATGGATGCACAAGGCCTCCAGAATCTGGAAATGGTAAAGAAAAACATTTTTCTCTAAAACCAGAAGGAAAGTAGCTCTGCTGACACCCTAACTTTAGCCCAGGCAGACTGATTTAGGATGTTTGACCTCCAGGACTATTATATATTTGTGTTGTTTTAAGCCTCCACATTTGTCGCAACTTGTTACAGCTGCTGTAGAAAACTATTATAATGGCCAATAGCTGTTTACTGTTGTTGAAGTTTCCCATTTTCTTCCTTGGGCTTCCGTAAGATATAGAACCAGGCATATGTCAACCAACTATTTATTCCCAAATATTATTTCATATTAGAAAATCTCTTTTCCCACCTTGATGAATCAGGCTAATAGTGAGAAATGTGAAGATTCCCCTTACCTTTTTAGTTTGTGCTGAAACTATTTATGTGGAGTTAGCACCCAGCTTCCTATTTGAGCCTGACCCAATCCCTTCTTCTCAGTTTTCTAGAGTTAAAGATACCATCAGTGCAGAAGATCATCCATCCCTGTAGCAACAAGACAGAAAGGAATAAAAGTTCCCTGGTGTCAAAGGTCCCAAAGATCACAAGAGCCCATAGTCAGAGGTCAGGGAAATGTTCTCAAAGTTATTTAATCATCTTTCAAAAAATCTACAACCAAGTTGTCTTCTAGAAGGAAATCTCTTCTCTTCTCTTCCCTTCCCTTCCCGTCCCTGCCCTTCCCTTCCCTTCCCTTCCCTTCCCTTCCCTTCCCTTCTCTTCTACTCGCCTCCTCTTCTCTCCTCTCCTCTCCTCTCCTCTCCTCTCCTCTCCTCTCTCTCTCCTTCCTTCCCTCCCCC
>CAUYQV010034611.1:0-10053 GCA_963574575.1 Galagoides demidoff | reverse complement strand
CGCCTGTGGTCCCAGCTACTTGGGAGGCGGAGGCAGGAGACTCGCTTGAGCCCAGGAGTTGGAGGTTGCTATGAGCTGTGATGCCATGGCCCTCTACCCAGGGGGATAGCTTGAGGCTCCATCTCAAAAAAAAAAAAAAAAGAATTATTATGTGTGCTATACTATGCCATCTTTCTACTGTGGTTGGCATAATTTTATAGACAAAATTTCTAAAGTATATTTATTCAATTATGATGAAAGTCAATGGCATAATTTTGTATTTTTAAATTTATTTCAGTTATATTGAATCACTCTACCCAGAGCAATTCATAAGTGCTGGGCATGAATATTTTATTATCAGAGATAATTTTGAGAAGATATGAAAATGGTAGCCCTGAGAATTTAAATTCAATAAAAGACTGGGGTAGGGTGTATGAGTATAAGCAGGAGAAAGTATGTTACAATGGACTAGACGAAAGTTTAACAGCTATGCATTGTAAAATCTACCAATGCAGTAAAGATTTCAAAGTTGTCAGAAAATTATCAAATGTAAATAGACACAAGATGATATATACCAGGGAAATAACTTCTGAGTGTAAAAAATATGGGAAAGCCTTAAATCTATGCTCAAACTTTGGTAAACATAAGATAGCCCATTTTGTAGAAAAGCAGTACAAATGTAAGGAATGTTGCAAAGTTTTTAAATCTCGCTCAAGACTGTCTAAGCACAGGGGACTTCATACTGCAGAGAAAATCTTCCATTGTGAGAATGATGACAGTGTCTTAGCCACAGCTCAAAATACAATACAAAAATACTGTAAGACAATTTATAATGTAGAGAAACCCTACAAATGTAAAGAATGTGGCAAAGCCTGTAACAATTACTCAAACCTTTTTGTAGATCAAAGAATTCATTCTGGAGAGAAACTCTACATTTGTGAAGAATGTGGCAAGTGCTTTAACAATTCTTCATGTCTCTCTGTACATAAAAGAATTCATTCTGGGGAGAAACCCTACAAATGTCAAGAATGTGGCAAATCCTTTAACAGTTACTCAAATCTTTCTGTACATAAAAGAATTCATTCTGGAGAGAAACCATACAAATGTGAAGAATGTAGAAAAGCCTTTCACCAGTCCTCACAGCCTTCTGTACATAAAAGAATTCATTCTGGAGAGAAACCCTATAAATGTGAAGAATGTGACAAAGCCTTTAGCAATTACTCAAACCTTTTTGTACATCAAAGAATTCACTCTGGAGAGAAGCCCTATAAATGTGAATAATGTGGAAAATCCTTTAACTATTACTTAACCTTTTCTATCCATAAAATAATTCATTCTGGGGAGAAACCTTACAAATGTGAAGAATGTGGCAAAGCCTTTAACGATTCCTCAAGCCTTTCTATACATAAAAGAATTCATTCTGGAGAGAAACCATACAAATGTGAAGAATGTGGAAAAGCCTTTAACCGGTCTCACACCTTTCTCGACATAAAAGAATTCATTCTGGAGAGAAACGTTAACAAATAGGAATAGTGTGGCAAACCCTTTAACTCAGGGTCAAACCAGCATGAAAAAAAAATAAGACAACATGGAAACCCTAGAAATACAAAGAATGTGGCACTACCTTATTTGGTATTCATAACCTACTAAGCTTATAAGAATTTACACTGGAGAGAAATCCTACAACTGTGAATGGTGTGGTGATATACTTATCCAGAGCTCAAACCTTACTACACGTAAGAAAATTCATATTAGAAATCTTACAAATGAGAATAATATGGCAAAGGTTTTAATTGATTATTGTCTTTTAGTAAACATAGATTATGCCAGAGAAAAATCACAGTAGGATGGTGTGGGGAAGCCTTATTGCAGTAATCACAGTTTTCTGTACACTGTAGAATTCATGTTGGACAGAAATGCCATGAATGTGAAGAATGTGACAAGTGTTTAACTTCTCAAATTGTTCTCTGTAAGAAATTTATGACAGAGAAAACCCCTACAAATGTGAAGACAGTGTTGAATCTTATTCATAGAGATATTCTGTATGTGTGAGGACTATTACAAGATCTTTACATATTTCTCATGCTTTTCCAATGATAATTCATACAGAAGAAATACTTGACAAATGTCAATCATATCTTAAAGTTGTGTTTATCCTGTTTGGTAGGATAAGGAGCTAAGGAGAAACAGGAGCAGATGATTCTAGAAGATCCCTTCTCCATAATAAGAGGAACAAAATTACCAGAGTGAGCTGCCAAGAACGAAAAGCATTTCAGGAAGGTTTTCAAAAACTGAACTGATGTTTGCTTTACAAAAATGACTCTTAGCGATGGAGATAATGATCAAGGCCACAAAAAGGGGTCTTTGTAGCATGCATACAAGTTAGGTGACAGTAGCCTCAAGTGACCCATTTTCATAAACAGTAAAATTTTCACCACTTTTATCACAGTTTACAAATATTATGACAACTTCTGGAAATTGTCTTCTGGAAATGGGAAGACTCTCCATTCGGGAATTTTTCCCTCTTTCCAGTAAAAATAATAAATATCCTACCCCCTCACCACTTAACGTAGATCTGGAAAATCAGCATGATGTGGAAAAATCTCACTAACCCAGGGTGTTCTTCACTTGATAAGGTAGATGTCTTCCTTCTCTGGAATCTACTGTGCTTTAATAAACTTTGACTTTTTGTTCAATTGTATCTATTTGTTCTACTTATTTGTTCCACTGTGTTCATACCAGTAACTATTCTTTGCCATCAGGAACCAAAAACCAGGGAATACACACTTGACATCCATTACCCCTATGTGACAATTAGTGCCAAAATCTGGGAGGAAAGTGAACATTTTCAGGAAGATAAGCTAATAGAACATTAGACATTCTGAATTCACGCTGCCTGATGCACATTACTTATTATACTTATAGCTCTCACTCTCTTTGCTTTCCAGGTAACGTAGCTCCTTACCCACCCGTTACATTTCCTTTTTTTTTCATCTCCATAATGCACATTATCCCCCAGTTGGGCCTGATATTCAAAAGTTTACAAAGGGGCCTCTGGCTCCACAAGTAGAACATTAAACCGGACCTTTAAAGTCTTGATCAGGAGAATTGGAATGAAGATACAGCAAGAGAAAGCCAGCATCAGTGCCCAAGAGCTGAAGGAAGCTTTTGAAATGGTTGATACCAGTAGGGAAGAAGGTTGTCAGGGATAGAGTTACTCTAGGGTCAGGCAAGAAGACACCAGGTCAGAACCCTTCCCCACCCTGACTATGGGTTCCTGGAGTCAGGAATGGCTAAGGAAGCGGCCTGTGCTGGGACCATCCCCTTACTACTACAAAGATGCCCCGGAGGTAACATTTTCCTCTCTTGGAAATGGTGGATCAAACTTGCCTTCCAGACCCTGTGAAATCCCTGAACCAGCTCTGACTCTCTGGAATTCTTTTAGTTTGGTGAACACGCTCCAGCTTCAGAACAAGATCTACTTTTAGATGTTGGGAAGGCTGGTTTGGGGTAGCTGTCTCTCCGTGTCATAGTAAACAAACTGATGTTCATAACATTAGAGTCACTCCTCTGATCTCCCCAAATATTCAGGGCCTCTCTTTCCCTCTCATATCTTTTTTAAAAATGGAAGGTAAAATACAAATCTACAGTGTACTCTGAAGTCCCTCTGCTCCCTGCTTTTTGATGCCTTGTTTATTTATTTATTTTTTTAGTGCTTTCCAGCTGGCCTACACCATTGTTTGATAAAGTCTGAACTTTAACCTAGAGACCTAAATCCTTTAAAACCACAGGCCTCCTTTCTCAGGCCTTTAAATAGAAAAGACTTAACTGGGATTGCATTTCCATTCAAAATAGGAAAAAAACTTAAAGGAAGAAGGAACCAGGATGTAGGAGAGAGATGTGAATAAACTCATGAATATAAAGAAACATGGGTGGCAAGGAATACTAAAAGGAAAGAGAATGATTTTGTGTAGGACAAAACCTAACAGCAATATTTGTCCTAAAATAAGTCATGGTTTAAGAAGAAAATATTCTGACACACATAGGGCTTCAGCATGTCACAAATGGTCTATGTAAGGGATAATATTTACAAATGTAAATTTATGAAACATTTTGTATGTGAACAGGTTGGCCTAACTGAAAAGGGAATCTCCAAGTAAATGTTATTTTTGTTTTGAGGCTTTGTTTAAAACCTTATCATTGCTGTGTATTTGCTGCAAGTGACAAATATCAATTATTCAGCAACAGTCTGCCACAATAGTGTTAAATCTGCTGTTCTGGTATTTTCTTCTGCCTGTCTGAAGCTGTATTTCCTTAGTTAATGAATGTTGAGATCAGTACTCAAGGTTATGAGTTACTCGTTTGAAACTGAAGTGAACAACAAGAGGAGTGAATTTTATCGTTGAAAACACTAGCTTCTTTTTCTCACTGCCTGACATTTTAACTCCTTCCTCTGTGTCTTTAATTCACTCCTCATACCTCTTGGCTTTTTGTTGCTAAGATAAGATGACAGACTATGTATGTGTAACTGCCACCACCCTTAAACAACATATTTTTTCTTTCACAAGAAATAGCCAAACTGGACCATTTCTGGTTGTGGTACAAACTGGGGACTACCTCTCCTTGCTACCTTTTTTGAGTTGTGACTTTCTCAATCGAATAAGGTGTTTCAAATGGGTTTTTCCCCTGCTGCATCACTGGTGGCTCTTATAAACCTGTGGCCTTGCTCTGCTCTTGGCTTAAAGAAAGCTCTAGTTTGCCACCCCTCAACTGGAGGTCAATGGTCTGTGTTAAACCTCTTCAAACTTGCCTTCCAGACCCTGTGAAATCCCTGAACCAGCTCTGACTCTCTGGAACTCTTTTAGTTTGGTGAACACGTTCCAAAGCTTTCCGTTAAACAGACTCCTGAAAAGATCTCGGAGGACACCCCAAATTCCTTCGAGGGTGAATTAATGGTCAGTAGTAAAACTCAGAGCAGACAGAGAGGTCATGTTAGCAAGAGGACTTGGTGACACAAAGGCTAAAAAGAGTCATTCAGGCACAGGTAATTCTGAAACTCAGGAATTTAAGGTAGAAAGTAGGTGCAAGCTTGTTAAAGGATGCCACCTGCCACTGGAATCTGACCTTGAGACTCTGGGGGAGAAAATGCAGATCTCAGCTCCCTCTTTCAACCTGAGATGGGCACAACATTATCCACAAGTAATACTTGGTCTGTGACTATGATGCCTTTATGGACAGCCAACTGTTTGGTACAATGGCTCTAGATATGCCCTGCCCAAAGGGTAGTCTACCCTCTCTCTGCCTATGGAAAGCTGTGGACCAAGGCTTTCTAATAAATACTGGGGTTACATATTCATTTATTTATTTATTTATTTTTTGAGTGGGAGCCTCAAGCTATCCCCCTGGGTAGAGTGTCATGACATCACAGCTCATAGCAACCTCCAACTCCTGGGCTCAAGTGAGTCTCCTGCCTCCACCTCCCAAGTAGCTGGGACCACAGGCGCCCGCCACAACACCCACCCATTTTTTGATTGCAGCCATCATTGTTGTTTGGTGGGCCTGGGCTGGGGATTCGAACCCGCCACCTTAGGTGTATGTGGCTGGCGCCTTAGCCGATTGAGCCACAGGCGCCGAGCCACATATTCATTTCTTAATACTTCATTCTCCCCTCTGACTAAACAATCTGGTTCTGTAGCAGGAGTGACAGGACAGCTGGAACACAAAATGCTTTCTCCAACCTCTTACATGCTAGATTAGAGAAAAATAGTTGACTCATCAGTTTCTTTAGATGCCTGATTTCATTGTTCTACTGTTGGGGAGAGAATTATTGTCCAAATGAAATACTCAGATTACCATTTCTCCAGAAAACAATAGCTTTCCCATGAAGGTACTCCATAAACACACCTGGTAGGTATTTCTCTAGTGTCTGGAGGATTAGGAGAAGTGGCCAGAAGAAATCAACATCCAGGTAAATTTCTCTATCTAGGAAGACCTTTCCCCTGGCAAACCTCAGGACTACCTCAGTAGAGATTCACTTAATACCAAAACTGTTCACACCCTCTGAAACAGGAATCATTAGTAG
Organism: Galagoides demidoff; assembly: GCA_963574575.1. Lineage (NCBI taxonomy): Eukaryota > Metazoa > Chordata > Mammalia > Primates > Galagidae > Galagoides > Galagoides demidoff. The sequence goes on along the minus strand of CAUYQV010034611.1, from coordinate 3,992 downwards.
ACATAGCCCTTTTGATTGACAAATTTATGAGATATGGCTTTCACAAGTTTGTGCTGTGGAATATGCTACAAATTGCTACAAATACAGATGAAAGTCAATCTGTTACACAAATAGCAAATGGTAACAACACTTTTTAATCTTTTTATGCTTAAAGTTAATTTCTTTAATTTATAATGTGCCTTATATACATTGTTTTGAAATTATTTTGTGAATTATTATATTATAGCTAAGTCAGTCATACAGTACCTCAAAGACAGACACAACATCTTATTTACTATGTATTTACAAACTGAGCTGACCAAGAAAGCTATTTTCACAGCCTATAGGGCCAAAATGTATTTTTTCTCCCCAGTGCTTTCTTGGAAAATAAGAAGCAAAAATACATAATTCCAAATCATCAATTAACACATTCAGAAAATACCATTTAATTTTCTACTCATAGAGTCAAACACAGAAACTTTCTTTAACTCTTGCCAGAGTAGATTTTCACTAGAGGATTACTGTTCAGTAATGAGACCACTGTCTGTATAAGATTTGTAGGGCAAATAGAGATTATTAGATTTACATGAGTGAATTTCTAATATCTAATTCAGATTTCTAATTTCTAGTTAGATTAAATAGGTAGATCTTTCTAAGAGTAGAATGTGAATGTTTTAAAACAATAACTAAGAAAATGACATGAAGGCTATGTTAACCAGTTTGATAAAAGTGTTTCAGATTATTTGTGAAAACCCCACACCATACCCCAGAAGTGCATTAATGTACATAGTTATCATTCAATAAAAAAAGACAAAAAATTCATAGAAATAAATGCATTTATCAACAAAATTCAATGCATTTAGTTGAAAAAATTCAACTTCCATACATTATAAATACTCTTATCAAAATAGGGATAGATAGTAACTTCCTCCACCTGATAAGAGGTATGTATGACAAACCTATACATCCTTCTCACTGTACATGGAGAAGGAACAAATGCTTTCTCCCAAGGTTGGGACAGAGTAAGTATTCTCCTTTCATTGCTGGTCCTAGTCAGTGCAATAAAGAAAATAAATTTTAAAAATGCATCAAGAACCAACAAATGAATTTAGCACACTCACAAGATACAAAAATTGATTGTAGTTGTATAAGTATACTAACAACTTCAAATTTAGAAAAATACCTCTTAAAATGGTTTTGAAAAAGAGAAATACTTAAGGATAAATCTAATAAAATATATTCAAGATTTGTAGGTTGAAAACTATAAAGCATTGCTAAAAAAATTTTAAGAGGACAAAATAAATAAGTAGAGGCATAAGTTGAGCTCACAGACTGGAAGATTCATTATTCTAAACATGTGGAATTATTTCCTCTATACAATTTATCTATAGATGTAATGTAATCCCAGGGTTTCTTATAAATAAGTTTATAAGCTGATTATAAAAAATTATGTTGAAGTGCTGAAGACACACAGTTGGCTAAAACCATGTTGATGAAGAACAAATTCAAATGACTCATTCTACCTGATTTCAAGACTTTATAAAGCTACTATAATCGAGACAGTATGGTATCAGTTTGATGGAACAGCATAGAAAGTCTAGAAATAAATCCATGTATAAATGGTCAATCGATTTTCTTTCTTTTTCTTTCTTTCTTTCTTTTTTTTTTTTAAGATACAGAGTTTTACTTGGTCGCCCTTAGTAGAGAGCCATGGCATCCAGCAACCTCCAGCTCTTGAGCTTAGGCAATTCTCTTGCCTTAGCCTCCCAAGTAGCTGGGATTACAGGTGCTCACCACAATGCCTGGCTATTCTTTTTGTTGTTGTTGCAGTTTGGCAGGGGCTGGGTTCAAACCCACCACCCTTGATATATGGGACCAGTGCTTTACTCACTGAGCCACAGGCACTGCCTAGTCAATTAATTTTCAAGAAAAGTACCAAAGTAATTCAATGGGGAAAGATAGTGTCTTTTTAAAAAGTTCTGGAACAATTTAATATCCATATGGATAAAAAAGAACCTATATTCTTACCTTACACCATATACAAAATTAACATGAAATGAATCGTTAGACCTAAATGTAAGGCTTAGACTTATAAAACTTCTAGAAGATTACATAGGAGAAAATCTTTGTGACATTTTGGTTAAGCAAAGATTTGTTAGCTGGAATATATAAAACACAAACCATCAAAGACAAAATTAGATTAGGCTGTATCAAAATAGTAAATTTTTGATCTTTGAAAAATATCACTCAGAAAATGGAAAGACAAGCCACAGACTATGAAAAAAAATATTTGCAATACATATATCTGACAAAAGACTTGCTTCCAGAATATGTAAAGTAATTCAACCCAATAATAAACATAACTCCATAATAAGAAAACAAAACATTTTAAAATAAGCCAAAGATCTGAACAGAAACTTCACAAGAAAGTACATGAATGGCTAATAAGAACCTGAAACAATAGTGGACAATATTAGCAATCGAAGAAATAGGAATTAAGACTACACGGGGACACTGCTACACATCCTCAGACTGACTAAAATGAAACAGACTGACAAGCCACGCCGGGGCAGGATGGGAGCTGATGGAAGGCTCCAGCATAGACTGGAGTGATTTCTTTGAAAGCCAGTCTCACAGTTTCTTATGAAGTTACTATATAATACAGCACATGTCTATATAAAGACTTGTGTGTGTGTGCTTTTTATTCCTAATAGTCCAAAACTGAGCACAACCCAAGTGTCTATCCACAGGTGAAGAAGCAAACTGTTGTGATGTATTCATACCGTGGAATCCTACCCAAGACCGCAAACCATGAACTACCTGAACACAGAAGCTGAATGGTCCTGAAACATGCTAAGAAGCTGGACGCCAAAGAGCACAACTGTATGAGTTCATTTAAATAACCCCCGAGAAACCTTCAGTGACACAGAGCAAGTACCTGGCACTGGGGCAAGACAGACAAGGCAGGGACACAGACGTCAGTGGGGTGATGGACGTTTTCTGTGTATCGACCGTGGGGTGGCTACAAAGCTGCATATACTTACCGAAACTCAGACATCGAGGGCTAAAGGGAGGGATTTTTACTCCTTTTACGTAAATTACACCTCCATTGCAAACTTCCCACTCCACTCCCCATCTCACTCATCTTCTTCCCTTCTTTTTTCTGTAGAACTTAATGACCTCAAACATTCTATTTAATTTACTTATTTGTTATGCTTTTTTGGTCTGTCTTTCTCAACGAGTGAAGGATTTTTATTTGTTTTATTCAATAATGAATTACACAGAGCCTAGGACCAAGCCTGGCACTTGGTAGGTTCTCAATAAATATTTACCAAATTAATCAATAAATGAACAAAGAACAAGCTAGAAGGACTTGCACTGCTACATCACAAGCCTCTATATGAAGTTCTAGTAGCTTAAAAGTGGGTGGTTTAGAGCAGGATGGAAGAGAACGGAGTGCCCAGAAAGGGAGCCCAGCCACATATGGAGATGGCCATGGGTGAGGTGGATTGCAGATCTCGGAGTGAGGATTCCCCTTAGAAAGGATGCTGGGAAAAAGGTTATGGTGTGAATGAGAATGAACTGGTTCCCTTCTTCACAACAGACACAAAAACTTGGATCTAGGCTATTTAAAGATTTAAATGTGAAAGACAAAACTTTAAAACAAAAATAAAATAAGAAAATCATTTTTATAACCTCAGAATAGGTAAAGATTTTATAGTAAGCCACAGAATCCATTAACCAGAGCAAAATGATTGATAAATTTAGCTCCAATAAGGCAATAACTTCCATTCATTATAATCCAACATTTATTCTTCTTATTCTTAAAAATATATACTGAAATATTTACAAATAAAGGCAGAGGAATTAACTTTTTTTTTTTTTTTTTTTTTTGAGACGGAGCCTCAAGCTATCCCCCTGGGTAGAGTGCCATGGCATCACAGCTCAGAGCAACCTCCAACTCCTGGGCTCAAGCGAGTCTCCTGCCTCCGCCTCCCAAGTAGCTGGGACCA
>CAUYQV010034610.1:0-28554 GCA_963574575.1 Galagoides demidoff | reverse complement strand
TTTTCTAATATTAACTGATAACCTCAGTACCTAACACAAAGATTTGTCTATAGAAGATGCTCATTAAATACGTGTACATACTTTAGAAAAGAGCACCGTGGCTTCTCTTTTGTTAAATCGAAATAATTTTCAAAATAAAAGCTAAGAAAACTGGAACTGGCATCTCTATTCTCAGCTTTGTGGTATAGGAAGGGCTTAACATGGTGAAACCAAAGATTGTCCAGTAGTACCTTATTTCTTCCTTATATATTAAGAAAATCCACGGATGTTATCAAACAGAGTCTTTTTTTTTGGGGGGGGGGACGGAGCCTCAAGCTTTCCCCCTGGGTAGAGTGCTATGGCATCACAGCTCATAGCAACCTCTAACTCCTGGGCTTAAGCGAGTCTCCTGCCTCCGCCTCCCAAGTGGCTGGGACCACAGGCGCCCGCCACAACGCCCGGCCATTTTTTGGTTGCAGCCATCATTGATGTTTGGCGGGCCCGGGCTGGGGATTCGAACCCGCCACCTTAGGTGTACGTGGCTGGTGCCTTAGCCGATTGAGCCACAGGCGCCGAGCCTATTTCCCAAATTTTAGATAACAATATTACTTTGAGGACAAAAGTCACGCATAATTCTCAAAGAAAAGGACTAAAGCCTCTTCTAACAATTGCTCCATCTCGGGCAAGCTCCCTTTTCCCCAGGTTTTTGCAGTCAGCTGTCGGAGGCGCAGCTGCCCCCGGGAGCAGGAGCGCGCAGACTCGCTTCACACCCTGGCGCGTGCCCCACGGCCTTGGGCGCCTCGCACCTGTGTTGTCCACAGCGACGCCATCTTGGCGCGGCTGCGCCCGAGGCCAGGCCCAGCGGGTGGACCCCACGGGCCCTGGTCACTCGCGGGCCGCAGCACCCTGCTATGCCCCGCGTGACCTCCCGACAGGGGGCTGTGGGCGGGCCGTGCTCCCGGCGCCCTTCTCTCCGGAGGCCTGGGCCTACCTGAGTCCGGCCTGTCGCCAGTACGCCACCATTATGTCGCGAGAGTGAAGTGTGTCGGGCCGAATCGCTAGTACACCTTCAATGTCGGCTTAGCCTGACGGCCTAACACAGGAAGGTCAGGCCCGAAAAACGGAAGAGGCGGGGCCCACGGACCTGCCAATCGCCGCCTCTTACCCCGCCCCGCCCTCCCGCTCGGCCCCTGCTACCCCGCCGCGGAAGCCCCCCGGCACAGGGAGCCAATGGGCGCGCGCGGCCCGGACCGCGGGTACCAATCCCCGGGCGGGCCGGCCGGCCTAGTGTGCCCATTGGCTCCGCTAGCGCCCCGGGCCTGTGCCCCCCCGGGCTTCCGTAGTTACCCCAGCGGGGGCGGCTGGGGCAAGAGGCCTGTAGCTGCTCACCGGGCTGTGGTTGCAGAGCCCTGTTTTTTTTTGGGGGAGGGGGTTGGGTCGAGCATGAGGGGCGGTGGGTACAAGGCCGCCGCGGAGGGCCGGCTTTTGTGGACTACCGTGTCCTGAGAGTTGAGATTTCGAAAAGCACTAAGAACCTTACTTTCCCCTCCGAGTTACACTCAAAAATAAAACACTGGAAACCACAGCAGACCCTCTGCCAAAAGGCATGCCCATTCCCCAACGTTTTTTAGTTTTAGGACAAGGCCTACGATGCGCGGTAAGGCAGAGAGGAAAAAAACAGCGGCCCAAGTTGGCGCGGGGCTGGAAACATACAGGGAACCGGCCGGCACCGGGTGCGGTGCCTTTAACTCAGAACCCAGCTAACCTTGCACGCGGTGTCCGCACACAGTTGAGCGGCTCAAGTGTTTTGCTTATTGAGGAAGAAAAGAGTTTTTGCTCCTCATCTTTATTTAAAAAATTATAATCACGAAAAACATTAAAGTTAAAAGTTTTATTAAGATGAATGGATTTCCTTAATTCATAAAAGTTCATTTTTAATATTAAATAGGGTTGGGTGGTCAATAATCCAAGTTTTATTTTTGAAGAATTTACTCCAGTTTAGTCCCCTTAAATGCATTTGCTTACCGTTTATTTATATTTTAACAGATAACAGGTATGAATTACTAGTTATGTAAAAAGAGGTAATTGCACTGGAAAATAATTTATAGTATTTTATTAGATCAGAGCTTAAAACATCAAACGAAGGATAAAGATTTGTTTCTAATTCTTTTATCATTATGGCATTACACCCTTTTCAGGACAAGTATAATCAACAGAAATTATACAAAGCAACCTTTATCAAATATTAGTATTTAGCAATGTTTTGTTTCGCTGAATGTTATTTCGGTTGTAAGAAACCATCACTGGTTACTAAAGGAAAATCAGAAACTTTATCAGACCTAACCTGCTTTTACAAATGTGCTAAGAAGTCCTAAGCTGAACAATATTTTAAGTAGAAAAACAGTTTTAAAATAGTTATATTATTTCTGTGGTTTATGTACACAAATTAACTGGTCTCTTTTATAGGAAATCTGACTTGTTTATCTCATTAAGCATTGTAAAATAATGGCAACAGCTAATCAATTACCTTTTAACAAATATACTCTGTGTGCTACAAATGCACATATCAAAGATATTATTTAGTAGTTGATCACTGTCTGCTACAAAATATGAAGCCAAGTACATTTGCTGGATTGTTTCTCAGTTTGCAGCAGCCCCCTGGCATCCAAAATAAGGATTTTTCATAAATAAAAGCTGCAGTGCAATTCACTTAGTGGTTAGTTTAGGCCGATCCTCTCCCCACCCCAATTATTCTTTGTTCTTTCTCACCACCCCCACCTCTCACAGTGGCACCGTATTATTAAAAACATTAAGTACCTGCGGTTTGCGCTGCAGATCAAGACATCATTTGAGTAATTTCAAATGATGTACAGCTCTTCATGTAAAAAAGATGTTTTGTGGTCACAATTACTTCAAAAAGTAATTATATTCAAATAACCTGACATATCATGCCTTAGCAATTACAAAACCATGATTTTGACACATGGCAATTTATAAGTTAGGCAAATGTGAATTGCTAAAAGATGTGAACAGCTGTTCTGTTTAAGTTTAGAGTGCTGCAAAAGTCAGGTAATGACTTTATTTTTTCACTTAACATAACCAGCCCACGGCACAGCATACTAAATCACAAAGTACAAATCCAAGGAAGGTAACACAGCACCTTTACTAAGTCAGAAAGCTTTGGCAAATCAGTACAGTACCCTTTAATACGATAAAATCATACTTTTGTTGGAGCCATATATTACTTTAGAGGTAATTTCCATGCCAAAAATATTTAAGTACAAAACTAAAACACTGTGGTTTTTAATGGTGGTTTATAGCAGAGCAAGTTCTTTTATACAAATTACTATCTTTTAAAAGTCCATAATTTCTCCTTGTAAAGTGAGTTCCCTCATGCAGCTGCTGAAGTTTCCAGCAGCAGGTGATGGTGTGTATGGAAGAGGCAGCTCTGCTTTGTTCTGGGGTTGGTCCAAAGCCAGGTAGAGCTCCAGTGCATAAAAAGCCTTAAAATTCTACCTTAGGAGATTAAATGTCAATACCAATTTCCAAGTACTTAAAAAAAAGTGTTAAATTTTCACATAGATACTGGAACCCTCAAAATTAGACAGTCATTTCAAACAACACTAATTTCAGATGATCCCTTTTATTTACAAGCCCTGCATCTCTGTTTTGATGAAAAGTCACATAGCCTTACATCAACTTATTAAAAAAAAATACCTAAAATATAGTTGTATTTTTTAAATAACAAATAAATATATTGCGAGCTTGTAGAGACCTGGGGGACCCAAAATTGTCTACAAACTTTCATCATTTTTCTACAAATGCTGCCGCTGCCATCGGAGTCCTTATGCTTCCTCTTGCTGAAGCTGTCAATTCTTCAATCTCAGCATTTAATTTATGTATTACCCATTCCATTGCTTCTCGGCCCTAAAAAAATCCAATACATTTATTGTTACCAAGTGAAGCAAAGGCATGTATCAAATAAACGGCACACCAGGAAGTAACAAGGAGTATTACAAGTATAACTAAACCTTACAATGACAGATCATTTTTGTTTTTGCTTTTTCTTTTATAATGTTATTTAGCAAACATCGAATACCTTGAGCAATGGCTTGATCTATAAACTGATTTTTATTTTGTATGCAAAAGACGTTCTCAAAAGAATCTACAACTGAATGACAGGATGTCTTATTTCATGATTAGAGCGGTACCCCCTTTCGAAAGTAAGGTCAAATCTCTTTTCATGTCTACAATTTAACCCAGAATCTCTCACTAGCTACTGCAGGATCTGGTCTCCAACTCCGCCCTCCCCCCTGATGCTCTATGCAGTTCCTTGGACAGAACGAGGCCCTCATGCTTCCTGTCTGCGGCCTTTGCTTTTGCAGCTCTTCCACCCAAATGCCTTCCCGGTGTACCCCTCACAACTCATCTGCCCCCTATTTGGAACTCAGCAGAAACATCCATAATTAAAAACCAATTAAAATTGCACTCTCATGCCTTTCTGTACCTTTCTTTTCCTAATGACATGCTAAGTGATTAACGTCACCTTCCTCTTTACAAGGGCAGGGACCACATTTGTTTTGCTTCCCACTGCTTCCGTGGTCTAGCCTAGCACCCTAACCCAGAGAGGGCATCTATGAATATCCTTGACTGTTGAAAGACTGTATCAAATGTGTTATATAACAGTGCATCAGGCATCTCCTTCTCTAACTTACTTTGCTTTAAATCATGCATTCTCAATGGAGGTGATTCTCAGGGAGGCAAAAATTGATTCTTGGGGCGGAAAAGAAAAAAACTCCCTCTTATATATAAAGCACATATATATGTGTGCAACATTAGATAATTTCAAGGCACATTTCCTCCATGCTTGTTCTCAGGCCAGACTTCTCTTATTGTCTAATTTACTTCAATCCATCCTGTAAGATGGACATGCTCCACAAGAAACTGAGGCTCAGAGAGGTTAACTTAACCTTAATATTGAAAGGCTGGTAAGAGAGAGCTTGGATGTGATCCCTGGTATACTGGACTCCAGAGCCTGGGCGAGTACCTGCCTACTGCTGTAGCTTCTCACTGAGGAGTGGCTAAGAGCTTACAAGAACACATACACATTTGGCACCAGCTCTCCCAGGAAATAATAAACAATTAAGAAGCAGCCTTACTTACTTTACTAGCATTTGAAGATATGGTACTTGCCATCAGTCCTTCAAGGTAACTGCTAAGGCTGACTCCTTTCACAGTGATGATGGCTTCTTGAGTCAAAACAGTTCTGCAACAAAACATATTCACTCTTTGGATGACCCAACTTTCATTAAAAAAAAAAAAAAATTGATAAAATAAAATTTAAAAGCCCTGTAAAGTAATTTTGTTAAAACACTTTTTACTTACTTTTCTGGGTCCTGAGGATGTGGTTTGTATATAAGTCTCTCATCTACTGAAACCATATTTGTAAATGAAATCTACAGAATGGGAAAAAAAAGTCAAATCATCTGGGAAAGGATGATTCAAAACATTTTCAAAATTAACATACCACTGAAAATCTTATGAACATATAAAGAACAAAACCAGGCAGTGCCTGTGGCTCAAAGGAGTAGGGTGCTGGCCCCATATGCCAGAGGCAGTGGGTTCAAACCCGGCCCTGGCCAAAAAAAAAAAAAAAAAAGAACAAAACCAACAACAAATAAGCTACTAATATTTCTGTATAAATATAGTAAATTTCATTATTCACTGCCTATTTTTTATTTAAAAAAGGCTTGAGAATGATATAATAATGATATGCACACGATCCCAAATTCATTTGACTGAGTGCTATCTATCCCCTGGCCAGGAAGCGTACTGGCACAACAGGGCTAAGGAAGGTACAAACAGGGCAGAGACATGCAGCACACACACAAGGATTTCCTAAACCACACTGAGAACACGCATACACTGACCTGTCTGCTAGAAGAGAGAAAAAATTAAGCCAGACAGTTCAAAATTTAAAAAGGGAGCCAAACTTACATTAGTAGATTTAAGTTCCATTGTCTTCTCTACAGGATCAACTACAGAATGTTCTTGTACGTATGTTTTGGTTCTTGCTGCACCAATAAGCTAAGTAAAACACTCAGAATTAGTAATCAGAGGAAGAATTTCTTACCACATGTATTAACATTTCATTTGAAGGTAAAAATGTGTTAGAGCATCTTGAACCAAAAATCTGTTTGATGAAAAACAGGAAAAAACAGACAAAGGTCAAAAAGGGAGGCCTATTCACACATTACAGATGAGCCCAGGCTCCGAGACACAAAACCTTCCCAGAGGCAATGGGGACCCAGCCTGCGGAGCATGTATGCAATGTAAGGCACCACGCGGAAATTCCCAAGGTGCAACAATGGAGCACTGGGGCTGACATGCAAAAATCAGAGGATTTGGGGGAAACACGGCATCTAGAAAAAGGAGAGCTCAAAGATGACTATTAACACCTTCCTGGAGCAGTCCAAGGCAGAGGGCACCATGGCAAACAGCCTCCTCACTATGGAGGCTCCTCCATCAGCAGCCAGTGTCACACTCCCTGTGCCATGACCCTAAGACCATCCCCAACCCTGCTCATTTCTTTATCCCCATTATCTAATGTCATGGTATATTCCTGCTGAAAATCATGTACTTTAATTGTTGGAGTGGACCTACTTTCTATATGAAGATCCTCTACAGAAACTTGGATCCACAAATCATACCAGAGTTTTCTCACATAATACACTTACATTCTAGTTTTTTGCTGGTTAAATTGGCTCAGTAAAGCCTATTCATTTATAAGTTAAAAGAATTGTTTCTAAATGTACAGAAAGGAGTACCAGACCTTGGAATAAATGTGGCAATAGCAAGCCTGAGATTATACCCTGTACCTAATGTGGACAACCCACTGCTGACCCCAGCAACTCCATCTGACCATTGTGACCAGACCATTACTTGAAAATCTTATTGTTGATCTCAAGTTCCTGGCAAAAGCAGGAAAAGCAGAATATAACTCCTTTTAGATTACAGAGCATTAGCTGGCTTCCTTCAGAAGGTTTTATCGGGTGCCTTCATGAAGACTGTAATAATATTTCCAATTCATTATACACTCATAACTCAAGTTTATTATAATACAATTTGAACTGATGCAAAAGTGACATTCGGAATCAGCTCCCACAACCTATTTGAAATTATAATGTGGTTTAGAAAACTTCTCTACAGCAGTCACATTTCTCCTGGAATAAAGACACACTTACAGACTTCACAATGGAAGGCAGTCCCCACTCTGTGCTGAGAAGTCTATGGCTGTGCAACTTTCCGGAGTGATCTATGTGTCTGTCCAACACATCAACTCCAACCACACTTGGGTTCATAGGGTTTGGGTATTTCTGCATCGCAGCTGTTGTAACGGTTTCCCATGGGTGGCTGACAACATGAACCAAAAATCAAGCATTAAAGACATGCATATGAATTAAACAATTTTGTAACCCATCAAATCATTCTTTATAATGGAAGTTTAATTAGTTTACCTAGGGAAAATTACTTTTTGAAACACTGGTGATTATGGGAGACTGATTTACATTTTTAACGTGTGTAGACAGCATCGTTTCAGAACACAGGCTACATTAACACAACAGATGCCTACGAAGACCAGAGTGGTCTACAGAGCATTATAGGACTGTTTTCTAAACAATCTTTCCTATTTACCATTATCCACCTGCACATGTAAATTTTGTCTAGGAAGAACCAGTGATTCATAAAAATGTATTTAAAAATTATGTTCTACTGTAATAAGCAGCAAAGACTGTCAGACCTTTTATTCTTTTGTCTCATTCCAAGTCTATGAAGTTATAAAGTAACAAAAGTAAGAGAATTTACAGACACTGTAAATTCTCATAAGATTACTAAAAGATCCAAAGTATTACTGACAGAATTATGGAAAAATTTCTCTATATTAATGTAATAAATAACAGTGGCCCCTTGAGTCAATCTTTATCCATTGTTTTTCTAAAAGGAGTGATTCTGATTTGTTTTGAAAAGGTCATTCAATACAATAAGATGTTTTTAAGACACTCCTAATATGCTATTTTCTAATATTCTCTTTTAATATAATAAGCATTTGGTTATCACCTAAGATTGAAATGGTAATAATATCACATCATTTGAGAACTTGCAGCATCTTTATTTTCTTGAAAAAGCACATGTGCTTGAGTGATTCAAAATGTGATGTACATTTGTTCACTCCACAACTCCCATGAATAAGCCGCTTGCACAAAAGCTTTCCTTTTCAAAAGAACCTCTTATTAAGTACAATCAGTATTAAAGGTGCTTTAGTCACCTGCAGTCTGATTCTAACCCCTTTTACACTATTTATCTGTGCTCTCGTCTTCATTTAAAGGAAAAGAACAAGATCTGGAGATGATGTTTCAAGCTACATTGATAAGCCACACAGTATTATTTTTTGTTTTGCTAAAAGCAAAGGTAGACGTTAACCTTTTTCAACTTTTCAGAGAACTCAGACTGACAACAACATCTTGTCAATAGAAGAAAAATCTCAACTCAATTCATTTCCCAGAACCCTGGACAATCAGTGAAGCATCATTTTTAATGTTTTCACTTTCTTTATGATATTGTATAAATGAACTTTACTTTGTTTTTAATCTCAAGCTTTATTCACCAACTGATGCAAGTACATAAACAGACCTCCTTCATATATCTAAATAGTCCACACAAACAGAAGTGATACAGGACAAGTACTGTGGTTGTTACTAAGGCAACTATCTAAAATGAAAATCGGACAAACCCTGTCCCTGTCTCCATCTAGTCACATGCCATGGTTAGCTGGCTGCCATGCACTTATTTCTTCCCTCTACTCTAAAAAATTAATAATTGCATGGCTTCAGGGTGGTTATAATTTACTTGTAATTCAGTGCATCTCTCCTTTCTGAGCTAACCTGAAAACACTGATGTTGACTTAGTTGGTCGCAGACTGTTTTACAAAACACAATGAGCTGGGAGAATATGTACCATAACTAACAGTCTTCCACCAATTAATTTTAACTGCATTAACATAAATATATCGGGCATCCTGATATGTTGCAAGAATCAATGAATGACTTCTACTGGATGCCAACATGCTATTCCTCAGAAGGAAGTGTTGGAAAATCAAAGATGGGTAAGATGTAGAATCATGACTTAGCTATTGTTAAAGAGCAACATCCTGGAGATGGGAACAAAAAATATTAGGATCGTGAAGGGAAAGATTATGACTACAACTTCACTTAGGCTGAGTTGGAAGAGACTGTCATTCAGTAGTGATGTCTGGTAGGCACCTGAAAATAAGAATCAAAGTTCAAGAGAGGTTAGAGCTCAAGTGCAGATCTGAGTGAATATACACGTATATTTATCAGCTGAGCTCTTAATCAATTAGCCCAGATTATCTGGGCAGAAAGCACCGCTCAGGGCTTCTTCTCTCAGGACATGTACAACATTTATTTTGAATATGTCTGCCTTCTAGGAAGAAGGTCCCAGAGCTTTCATCAAATCTCAAAACATCTGTGACAAAAAGAGAAAAGGAGATTCAGATCACAGATGCAATGTAACCTAGGAAGGTCAGCAACAGAATGTCATTGATCATTTACACTGAAAGGGAAAAAGCCACAGGAATGCTAAAGAAAAAAGCAGAAAGAGTGGCAGAGGGGACAAGCCCAGAAGTGTTAGGGAAGACAAGGCAGAAGAGAGAACAGAATCTCCCTCCCAAGGAGATTCAGTGCCAAGAACTTCTGAGGCATTCACACCTGCAAGAGGACTGAAATGGACTAGTGAAGGATGTACTAGGTTAAGAAACATAAAGGAAGCAGGGAGAGGGGAGGGAGAAGGGATGTCACAGTGTATGGCACACCTCTTGGGGGCGGGACACATTTATAAGAGGGATTTTACCTATAAATGCAATCAGTTTAACCTAATTTTTTGTACCCTCAATGAATCCCCCCCACAAAAGACTACAAATTTAGGGTCTCCTCTGCCCCCTCTCAGACAAGAACTGTAAACAATAAGGAGAAAAGAAAATTTCCTTTAGATTCTAATATTCTATACTTTGTAGGATGTAGGGGCTCCTCAGATGTATCATATGCACAAATGTTGACTTCTTTTAAAAGTGCCTTTAGAAAAACTTTTAAAGCCTCAAATGACTAAAAGAAAACATACCATGAAACTATGATAATTAAAACAGTGTGGCAACAGCAAACAATGAGACCAGTAGAATACCACAAATAACTTAAAAACAGATTCTAAGATGTAAATCACAGCAGTGTTTATAGCAAAGGCAGTATTTCAAGTCAGTGAGAAGAGGACGGACGAACTATTTAGGTCAAAAAGAACATAGCTGCTCATATCTGTGGTTCTTTTGTATATATAATCATGGAACTAGAAGAGACTGCCCAGCATTCCTAAAAATTTCCCGCTGATCAAAAAGATGTTAGTAAACGTGGCCTCGAAGATCTTTCACCCTGGCAACCCTGACAATATCATCACCTTCCACGTATCAGACAAAAAAGCGTAACCCAGGGTCACAAACTTTGTTGCAGTCAGAGCTGGACCTTGGACTTCAAATCCAAGGCTCTGTTTCTTAACGTCAGTGAGTCATGGGAAAGGTTTTGCTTGAGGGCGGACCGAGTTCACCGGAAAATCCACATTCACAGGTAAGAAACTCCACCCTGACTGTGGCCGGGCCAAAGAGACTCCCGACAAAACCCCGTGCCTCCCTCTTGGGATCCTTGGGTCCATGGCCCACCGCGCGCTGCAGGGCTGGAGGTGGCAACCCAGTGCTGTCAAGGACCTCGTGCTTGTGCTGCGCGACGCCCCCACGACCTCGGGAGGCCGCCAGCCGGGGCACAGGCGGAAGTCGCGCCCCTCCCTGCAGGATGGTGTGGCTGCTGGGGCCTGGAGGTCCCGAGGCGCATTCACGGCTTGGACGCACTGGGGTCGTGACCTTGAGCCCCACCTCCCCCCACCCGGGAGGCCGCGGGCCTCAGGCTTCGTTCCCCTCGCTAGGCCCGACGCCTGAAAACTTCCCGAGGGTCGCCCTTGCCTCGCCGGGACGTCAGGCCTAACTTCCCCGCCCGCCCCGGAGTTGCTCCCACACCCCAAACTTACTCAAAGACGTGCTCCGAAGTCCAGATCTTCATGGTGCCAGGGGCCTGCGCGATGTCCGGGCAGCGCTAGGTGACAATGAGGCAAAGAGGCTACACTTGCCCCTGCCCCACCCCCAACACCCGAGCCGGTCGCGCAGCGCGCAGGCGCCTTTGGGCCGGACGCGCTGCCCCGCGCCCTATCCCGGCCCGGGTTTTGCCCCAGCCTTGCGCGCGCGGCGCAACGAGACCCCGCCTCTTAGCGCCGGGCGCACCGCGCCTGCGCCGGCGCCGCGGACGCGGGCGCACAGCTGCGCAGGCGCGGACGCAGGAGACTCCTGCTCCTTGGGCTGAGCCTAGCTGATCTCCGGCGACCCTCTGGGCACCCCGGCGCCGCGAGTCTTGTCCTCCTGGCCCAGCACCTCCCTCGCGTGGCTTTGCGAGGCCCTTGGACGGATCCCGTCAGCCCCCTACCAGGGACAATCCTTATGTGGTCACTGGAGTAAACTTTTCCTAGCGTCCCATTAGGAAGTTCCTCCCGCCACCTGACCCAACTCAGGTTGTGGTGGGTCCAAAGTCAACCAAGCAACTAGTCGGTGGGCACCTGCCCTCCAAGAACCGGGGACCCTCGGCGTGGAGGAGATGTGGTCTGTGTACGCTAATGTCCCAAGGATAGGATGGCGATGGGGGCCCAGATGGCAGGGTGGGTCTCAGCTCAGATGTCACCTCCCAGAGAGGCCTGCCCTCTTCGCCCTTCCTAGGCACATCCTCCAACCACAGTTGCTCCATTGCAACATTCTGTTGCATTTGTCTTAGCACTTGTCACTCTGAGATCATCTTGTTTGTTTTTTATCACTTCCACTGGAATTGAGCCCTGGAAAACAAGGATCCTTCCTGTCTTTCTCAATAATGATCCACAGTGTCCCCTATTTAGTAAAGACTCAATGATTACTTACTGGAAAGTGAAATAATTGATAATTATTTGTGGAATGAATACATTAATGAAATCATCTAGTTTATCTGTTTAACTTCCACTGGCTTGAAAGCCTCTGAGGATGAGCTCTTTTTGCCATACCTGTTCAATGATCCCTCTGAACTTACATAATTATCTGTTGCATAAATGAATGACTAAGCAGGAGGGGACGGTATGCAGTGGCCTTCAGAGATGGGCCTTGTCAGATGGACAAACTGCCTGGCTTAGTGTTCAAAGGCTTCTGACCTTGTTCCCTTGCTCTCTCCACAACCTGTACCTCCTAACAGAACAATTTGCCATTTTGATGATGATCCGGACAAAATCTTTACATCTGGTTACTCAGAAACTAGTTAGAAGTATCACCTTATTCTTTTTCTTAGGTTATTTGATTGTTAAAAACAAAAGATTAATTTAGGAAGGAGGATAATTTTTTGAAGAAGCTGAAGTCCTTTATGTAAAGAAAAAAAATTACATTAGACAAGAAGAAAACAAGATGGTTGGGTAGTTACTAAGTGCAAATCGTGGTACCTAGGTGGCTTTTTTTTCCCCTTCAGCTACGGTAATTAGAGTGATTTCTCAGGGAGGTAATGCTTTAAGGGCTTCTGAGAGTGCCTCAGCCTTGATTAAGATGAGAAAGAAGTTCAAGTCGCTGGGTGTTAAAAACACTGGTTGGGGGAACCATCAGCACAGAACAGCCTGTCCTTGCTGTTACTGGAGCCCTGGGAGGCTGTTCGCAATTCAGCATTACTGTTCTGTTTATTTTCCAGAATATTATTCTGCCCTCTACTTCAAAATTTCTGTTTTTTAAAGTCATGAAAATTAAATGACACCTGTTCCCTTCCCCGCTACCACACTATGTCAGTCTGTTGATTTTACTTACTACATCTGGAGTGATGGTGACAGGGGAATGGAAGAATGGAAATCTGGACCCAAGTGCTTTTTCTGTGTGTTTTGCCATGGTGGGGATACCTCCTCTGACTTGGATTAGAGAGCAAAGACTTTACACAGGAGATAATTCTCACTAGAAACATACAAAGGAAGCAAATTAGTGTTTTTTAGATGCGTACATGAGCATTGTGTTACTGACAGTGCCTCTCACAGAAACAGAAAAGTCAGAGCTGGTCATTAACTTGATTTGAAATTAACTAGGTGACTGGCTCTTATGACCTTGCCCTGGGAATGACACATCCCCACACCCTTTGGGTTGGGATCTGTTGAGATCCTGCTCAGCCCAGCACCTGGGAGGAAGAATGCAGTTGTGACTCTTACCAGAACTTTACAACTGGCCGGGGCCCCCAAACATAAGTCAAGAAATAACTAGAGGATATTTAAAGGGAGAGTTATGTGTTCAGAGCTGAGAGCCCAGGAGTCTTACAGAAGATGGTGAGCAAGTGTCTTCCTGAACCACCCAGGAGGATTTGGCTGAGGGGCTGGGATCTGGGAAGTGGAGTTGATAGGCAGAGAGACAGATGGCAGCACCAGTGCTCATGGGGGCAGCAGGTGGAGCCATGTGCTGTGACCTTCCCTGGGCCTCAGTTCCTGTTGTTCCCAAGTTTCATTCACACTCTGTCTTTGTCTTTGCAGTGCTATCTTCATTCCACTGGTTCCATTATTACTTGATTTTTTTTATATCCACGTTATCTAATAAGAAATGTATTTGGTCTTTGTCCTCAGTTCCTGTCCCAGAGCTTCTAAAACCCTGGTGATTTCCTGAGGGATAGGGATGTCCTTGGTTATTCAAAACGACCCCTTTCAATACTATCTCCAGATGCATAGTTGTCAGAATTGAAATGTCAACTGGGAGATTGCTTGGTTTATGGGGACACTTTCCCCTCAAACTAGTACCAGAAACATGTCTGCGTTGTGAGAGTTTAGTAGGAGAAACTGTGTTTTTGTGAGAATCAGCTTCTCTGTAAATACACTTTAAACAAAACTTTTAATAACTACTGTCAATAGGAAATCAGCATTTCCCACCCATAAATGCTAAACACATCATTCTTAAAACAGTAAGCAAGCACTGTGGGCTGCCTGATGCTTTACTAGATTCTGGAGATGAGCATGTCCCACTTGCAGGCTGATCTCCAGGCTCCTGGGAGGCTCTTCTGACTCTTACCCATTCTCCTCAATCTCCAAGCCACCTTTTTCTCTGTACCTCTCAGCTATGACCTTTTTCTCTGAATTCTCTGTGACCTCCTTCAACTTCCTTCTCCTCTTCAAAATGGCTTGTAGTCTCATTAATCCTTGTGTATTTCTTCTTGACTGAGAATGTTTCCTTCTTTCTGGTCTTCCTGCCTGTGCTCTCCTCATTTGTCCCTGCAGGAGTAACCACCGGTCGTCTATTCCAGGCCATCCCTATCCTCAGGGAGCTCTCACTGGACCACTCGTTCTCACCCGGAGGCAGTTTCCTCCAGGGAATGACGTGGAGCAGTGTCTGGAGATGTGGTTGTCTGTCCTGCCTGTTGGCGAGGGTACTTCTGACATCCAATGGGTAGAGGCTGGGGCACATCCTACAATGCCCAGGACAGAGCCAGTCCCCCACAACACGGAAGCATCTAGACCCAAACTGGGGGTTACATCTGATCCATCCCAGTCTACCATTCTGGCCTTGATCTTTTGTCCTTCCATCCCCCAACTCAGCTGAACCCTCAGTGACATCAGTCCATGTGAGCTGGGTGTTAGAGTTCAAGGGGTCTTCAAAAGCACAAAGGCATTGGGAATTCTCATGAAGAGGGATGCAGCCAAAGGCATCTTTTAAGTGTAGGACTGTGAAATAGGCAGTCTTTTCAGTGATATGAGACAATAAAGTGTACAGGTTGGGAACTACAGGATGGAGAGGAATGACTGCTTCATTTATAATGCAGAGATCTTGGACTAGTCTCCAAACTCCCTCTGGCTTTGGCACTCCTAGAATAGGAGTGTTACGTGGACTAGTGCAAGGTACTAATAATTTCTGTCGCTTTAGATTCTGTATTATGGGTATTAGCCCATTCTTAGTGTCTGCTTTTAGAGGAGATTGTTTTTAGTTGGGATAGGTGGTGGGATTTTTTTAAACTTAATTTGGACTGGTTGGGCATATTTTGCTCCTCCCACCTGTCCCTCGGTAGCCCACACTTCTGGGTTAATTTCTGTTTCTAATAAGGGAAGGCATAGTGTAGGTTCTTGTCTCATATCCATATACATGGTTGTTTCCGCTTTAGTTAGTATATCGCTTTCCAAAAGGGAGACAGGACTTTCAGGCATGATTAGGAAGGCATGAGAGAACAGCCAGTAACCCCAATTGCAGTTTGAAGGCTGACAGAAAAATTTGGTAACCAGCTTTCCAGACACCCCCTGTACAGTTATAGATTTGGGGGATAAAAGACCAGAGTTAGAGAGAAGTACAGAAAAGGTTGCTCCAGTGTCCAGAAGAAATTCTATCTCCTAGCCTTCCACTATGACACAGACCTGGGGCTCTGAGGACACAAGCTGGAGCCATGAGAATCTTCCCTGGGCACTCTCAGTCCAGTTTGGGTGCTGATGGGATCTTTGTCCCCAGAAGACCTTTGCCTCTGGGGACAGGCTACCCTCCAGTGGTCACCTTTGCATTCTGGACAGGGGTCAGGTGGCTTGCTCAGCCGGTGGTGCTGCTGGGAGCAGTCTCCTGAAGTCTGACCATATTGGACGCACTTATCCTTAGCTCCTCTGGCTTCCCTCTGCCCTGAATGGTGCCTGTTTGTTGTAGTGCCATTCCTAGAGTGGTCGTTTTTTTTTCCTATCCCTTCTCTCTTCTTCCTCCTCTTTTCCTTGATCTTGGTTATAAAAGACCACAGTAGCCATTTTTAGAAAATTCTCCAGGTTATGATCTGGGCCTATAGCCAGTTTCTGGAGTTTTCTTTGAATATCTGGGGCCACCTGACTGATAAATTTATTTTTAAAAAATAATTTGGCCCTCTAAGACAGGGTCCTCAAATTTTTTAAACAGGGGGCCAGTTTACTGTCCCTCAGACCATTGGAGGGCTGGACTGCTGGCCTCGGGATGAGTCGGCTGCTAAGCAGGACAGACAGTGACAGCAAAAACACCTGGTGGGCCAGATAAATGTCCTAGGCAGGCTGCATGTGGCTGCGGGCTATAGCTTGAGTGACTGAAGGAGTCGGGTGTTAACTGGGTGTGTTTTCTCATCGCCTCCCTAAGCTGCGTAAGAAAGGCTGAGGGACTCTCATTTTGTTCCTGGTAAATTGTAGACAACTTAGAGTAGTTTATAGACCTTTTCTTGGATGGATGTAACCTTCTAGGATACTTGTTAGAAAATGTTTATGCCACCAGTCACCTTGTTTCTCAGGGTCCCATTTGGGATCATCAAAGGGAACTGCCTGTCTTCCCATGGGGTATCTGTCCCATTCCCTAGGAGACATACTGCCATCATTATTGGACATGAACCACAAGTCACACCACTTTCTAGTTTTACTTAAGCCTTCATTTTTCTTATGAAAAGCTAAAGTTTGATCTAGGCATAGCATTACATGTCTCCATGTCTCCAAGAGAGGTCAAAGCTTTGTCCCAACCCTTGAGAACATCTGTATACCTATCTGGGTCATCAGAAAACTTGACTAAATCAACCTTGATTTTTTTTTTTTGAGACATTGTCTCACTATGTCACCCTGGGTAGAGTGCCGTGGTATCACAGCTCACAGTAACCTCTAACTCTTGGGCTTAAGTAATTCTCTTGCCTTGGCCTCTCGAGTAGCTGGGACTACAGGAGCCCATTGCAGTGCCCGGCTATTTTTTGGTTGTAGTTGTCATTGTTGTTTGGCAGACCCAGGCTGGATTCGAACTCACCAGCTCCGGTGATGTGGCTGGCACCCTAGCCACTGAGCTACAGGGGCTGAGCCTCAACCTTGATTTGTTTTAAATCTGTCAGATTAAATGGAGTGAACACTCACGCACTTCCCCTTTCACTACCCGCAGTTTCAATGAAAGGACATAAAGAAGGGTATGGTTCCCTTCTGGAGGCCCCAGTAGGATCAGAAGAAACTCTTGGAGCAGCCTCCTTCCTGGACTTTTCTAAATGCAGAGGAAAGTGCGGGAGAAGTGGCGGGTTTGAAGTAGGTGGTGATGGCA
This sequence comes from Galagoides demidoff, assembly GCA_963574575.1. NCBI lineage: Eukaryota > Metazoa > Chordata > Mammalia > Primates > Galagidae > Galagoides > Galagoides demidoff. The sequence continues at coordinate 11,387 of CAUYQV010034610.1, read as the reverse complement.
TCTCTCTCAGGAATGCCTGACCATTTGGGGAGGTTACTACAGCCAGGAGAGCTGAATCCGTTTGACAGATTTTACACAATTGGGGGTTGTCTCTGAGAAAATAGAAAGTTTACCCATAGGTAATTCAGACCACTTCCCTTCTTGTTTGCCATAATTTAGAGTACCTTCTGGTGGTTATCGTTTACCATTGGAGAGTTGATACTAAGGCCAGGCCTGGGTGCAGAAGAAAACCATACATTCTTTTCTTAGCATTTGGGGATCAAATATGTCCCAACATAACCCAGTGGGGTGTTCTCTTGATGAGAGAATAGTTACCCATCTGTGGGAAAGAACAAACATCCAGTGTCTTAATCAATCCCACCCTGTATTCCTGGGCTGTCAAAAAGTCCTCTGACCAACCCAAGAAGGCTTCCAGCCAAACCAAAGGAAGCATCCTTCCAACGCTAGGGGAAGAATCCCTGAGGAGAGTGGCCTCTTCAAACCTTGCACTTGTCTGGAGTTGGCCACTCTTACCAGTGTAGCACTTTGTACCTATGGGCTCTCCTGTGCTTATTACTTGCCAGCAGTGCAGCCTGAGAAATCAGGTATTCAGGAGCCTGGTCCCACCTGATGCAAGTTCTGCCCCTTTCTGTGCCTGCCTTAGAGTATCAATCAAAGTGGGGATGAGCCTCATCCTAGAGAAAAGGGCTGTGCGGGGCTTGCACATTTAACCCTTTATTGCCTTTATAAGCTTCTAAATTCCCAGGAATGAAGGAAAATAGGCTTTTTATTATGAGCAGGTCTTAAATGCTATGCTTTCCAACCTCCTTTTTCCCTTAAATGTTAGCAAGGTAACAATAATTAAACTCAGGGTTGAGAGACATTCTACAATTTTCACATTAGAACCAGCTACAACTAGATGAAGTCTTAGAGAAACCCAAAATGACTTTGAACCCTTCCAATAGACCAGAAAAAATCAAATAGCTGGGGTCATTTTTCTTGCCTTTCTCCACTTTTAAAAGTTTTTTTTTTCTTTTTCCTTTCAAAGAGACTGAACTTTAGCTTACAGTTTAGGAAAATTTTTGACTAGGGGGTTGCCTTGGGCTTGCCTGCATAGGCTCTTGGTTGCCCAGAGAAGCCACATTGGGAAGTTATTTTGCCTTTTGTTTGGAGCCAACTTCTTGGCCTCTAACTGTTAACATAATTTAGCTTTTTCTCAAACACGTGGAAAAGCTGATTGAATTTAATTTTGCAGTGAAAGGTAATGAAAAGGATCCTTTATTTTGTTTTTTAATTTTTTTCAGTTTTTGGCTGGGGCTGGATTTGAACCCACCACCTCCAGCATATGTGGCCAGCGCCCTACACCTTTGAGCCACAGGTGCTGCCCCATGAAAAGGACTTTTTTGAAACACATTTAGAACATCTGAAAAACACCATAAAGAGCCAGTACCATAAATATATAAAGCCATCCTTTACCAACATTCAAACCAAGCATGTAAACTACAAGGAGAGAGGGAAAAGCAGCAGAGGTCTATAGAGATAAACAGGACAAGTTTGGGACCATGCAAAACCAGCAGTAAAAGATCTGGGAGAGCACATTTTTCAAAAGACCCTCCAGGGCCTTGGGGTCAGAAACATCACTAGGCACCCCAGGACCTCTGGGAGCTACTTCTGTTTGCTCTGCACTCAAACCTTCTAACATTCACTTCCACTCCTTTCTTTTGGAGCCAAGGGGAATTAGAAAGTTCATTCCCTAACAACCTCTTGCCTGTGACCTGGAGGTTAGCAGCTGCACTATGTATGAGCTTTTAAGGGCAAATGAGAATCCAAATTATTAGTCTCCATTATCATGATTATGAAGAAAAACAGAAGAGAGGGAAGTTCCCATTGCTTGCCACAGATCTTTAATCCCGGACGAGCCCCTCCTCCATATGATACCGGAATTTCTTCCTCGGTAGGTCCTTGGTCTCGGGGATTCAGAGAATGAACCCACAGACCACAAATCAGTGGTAATATAGAATTTTTATTAGACAGAAAGGAATACAGAGGTAAAAAGCACCAGAGCTTCTGGAAGGGGGAAAGAATTAATTGGGTAGTTTCTACATGGGCTTTTTATCTAGGGGTATTAGATCTTGAGAATTACACTTGGCCAGGACTTGGTAGGTGGAAAAACATGTTTTCGAAGTTAATGAGTCCATTAACAAATGGATGAATGTACTGCAGTTCTTCCTCTACTCTGGCAAGGTTATCTGGTCCCTTACAGTTTTTGTCTCCAAGAAGGGAGTAGGGTGTATGCTCCCTACTCAAGGTGGAACCACCGAAAAACCCATCTCAGGCTGCTTTGTTCATGATCTTGTTAGAACCCAGAGGGTGTGTCCTGAAAAAGGCAGCCAGTTTGTGCCTGAACATGGAGGCCTGATTTCTGAGCCATCTGGGCCTACAGCAGTGGTTCTCCACCTGTGGGTCATGATGCCTTTGGGGGTTGAATGACCCTTTCACAGGGGTCGCCTAAATACATCCTGCATATCAGATATTTACATTATGATTCATAACAGTAGCAAAATTATAGTTATGAAGTAGCAATGAAAATAATTTTATGGTTGGGGGGGTCACCACAACATGAGGAACTATATTAAAGGGTCACAACATTAGGAAGGTTGAGAACCACTGGCCTAGAGAATGGGGGAAGAGGGTCCCCGTCCAGCCCTGAGTGGTTGAATCCTATATCAAAACCACCAGTGGAAGACTTTGTGTAGAATTAAGACGGTTACCACTTGAGTTATGAAAATTGACTGGGGATACGTTTACAAAGAAAAAGCCTATCATGAGGCAGTGATTTAAATATCTAAGAACTGAAAGAGACCCTTAGGAAAACTAATCAAGTCCTTGAACAATTCTGCAAAATCGTCCATTGCTTTGAGTTGTGAAATTCAAACATATTGTGTAGTGCTACTTTCCAGTTTGCTGGAGAAAATCATGGCAAAAACTGGTGCTTGATTCACTGTATGTAATAATTTCATAGTTACAGTTTTAATCTAAGTTATGTGCATAGGTGTGTACCTCATATAAATATATATCATTATGCTTGTAATGCACGTGTATATAAAGTTACTATCATTCTGTTCCTCAGGGTATTGTCTCAGCTGCACTTTTTTGCTTTTTGTTATTTGCTATGAAATTTCGGTGTTAGTTTTAAGGGGATTCACTTTCAGTGAGCTTATTGGGTAGGGGTTGCCCACCAAAAATGGGGGCTTTCTTGAGTGCTACGGTAAGATCACCTGGACAGATCATGTGGAAGCAAACTACAGTTAAGTGCTTAGGGGAGGAGACAGGGAGACACAAAGCCAGAAGAGGGAGGAGGGGAGGGGGAAGTTTGAGCTGTTTCAGGAAGCCCCCCTGGTGAAACCCTCTGGTGAAGCCCATGGCACAGTCTCAGCTTTTCACTCTGTGACCCAGGTGACCCTTAGGGAACAGAGAACCAGAGTCTTTGTGGTCATAGAATGAGCCAGAGGGGACTAACTGGCACAGTTCAAGCCCAGGCTCTCTCACCTGGGGAATTTTTTTTTTTTTTTTTGAGGCATAGTCTCACCTTGTTGCCCTGGGTAGAGTGCTGTGGCATCATAACTCACAGCAGCCTCAAACTCTTGGGCTCAAGCTATCTTTTTGCCTTGGTCTCCCAAGTAGCTGGGACTACGGGCACCTGCCACAATACCTGGCTAGTTTTTCTATTTTTAATAGAGACAGAGTCTTGGTCTTACTCAGGCTGGTCTAGAACTTCTGAGCTCAGGTGATCCACCTACCTCGGCCACCAGAGTGTGGGGATTACAGGTGTGAGCCACTGCGCCCGCCTTGGGATTTGGCCAGCAGGCCCCCATTGCCCTCTGAGCCCTTGGGGCCAGGGCGTACACACTTGTGTTTGCAGAGAGGGCCTCTTCCTAATGTTTTAGGAGTCTCACATTACTTCTCATTTAACAAGGATTAAGCATCTAGTTCAATTTTGTTCCCATCAGAAGGTGAAGATTTCAGGTAACTCTCTAGAACTTCCTATCTCTATGATTTTTCCCCTTCTGTCTTTTGTTTACCTAACTGTCTAACCAAGTTTATGCCTGAATCACTGTCATATGAAACAAATCTCTTTTCCTGGGAGAGCTCTGACTATTCCAGTAATTCCTCATCCTGAGAAATTAAGGGTAATTTTTTAAAGCTAAGCCAATTTATCTCATTAGCAGTTTTCCCATAACCAGGTCCGCACTGAAATTGGCTTTACTGTCTATGCTAAAAGCTTTTACCATGAAAAGACTGTCATGCGCTCATTCGCAGAATGGTGTGAAATCGGACCAGAAACCCTTACTGGGATAATAAAAATGTCATCATTGCCTGTGTGCCCTGAGATGAACAGTTCTTGATCCTTTCTTTTGCATTCGTTTAATTGGTATTGCTTGGTCCCTGTTACAACATTAGGAGACAGAAAGGTGGAAGGAGGGCTGCTGGCCACCTGCCAAGCCCCTGAAGGCCAAAGAAAGCCTGCAGTGGGGTTCAAATGAGTGGAGAGATGAGTCACATTCACATTTTTCTTTTTCCTTTTTTCTTATACAGGTCCTTTTTTTTTTTTTTGAAGTCATCCTGGCACTGACCTGCTGTTTGGTGACCATGTCCAGCATAGCGAGTCCACTGCTGGTGTTTCATGTCATCAGGGGAAGAGGGGGTCACAATTTATGAGCCAAGATTCATTCTTTTTGTGAGAAGCATAATTAGGTTTACAGAAGGGTACAGAGCCTGGCAGCTTCCTCTGTTTTGCTAGAGGCAAATTAGTTCTCTGTCTTTGCCGGAGGCAAGTGGACCAATCCAGAAACAGACTTAAGCCTTGTAGGGGGCCCCCCTTTCTAATGCCCTCGTCCACAGGGGCCTTGGAAACAGGGAACTGCACACACAGCTGCATGTTGGCCTGGGACCGGTTCCGAAAGCTGCTTTTTGTGTGGCCTATCCCTGCTCCACTTTATCCTGGTGACCTTTTGAATGTAATATTGTAGTGGCCACCACTGTGCACATGGTGGCGGGGGGGGGGGGGGGGGGGAGAGAACAATTTTGACCACGGCCCCCTTCCTGAAAGCAGTTCAGCTGCCCACAATTTCAAAGGATTAAATTGGCACCTCTTTCAAGCCCCTGGGACCCAACCCACTTAATAATGAGTGCTGGGCAGTACTCTGGGATCAGGAAATGTCTTGTCTTTCTCCAAAACAGCCCAGAGCTGGCCACGAATATTCTCTCATTTGCCAGTGTGACATCTTGTAAAAAAAGGACAGTGTATGGGGAGACTATTATTTCTGTTTTACAGCTAGAAAATGGAGGCTGAAAGACGTGAGTTCCTTTCCCGTTTGATTCTTTGCCTTATCTCTTGTGTCTAGATCATGGTGTGGGAGTGATGGGTGACAGGCAACCTCACACACTCAGGGGATGCACTGCTCCTGTTTCCCAGCCTCGGAGGGCAAGGCCGGCTCCACCAGGGCACTGCTGTTTAAAATCTGAGTGTGACCTGCCGGGTCAGTCCCATTCATGCCATCAGAAGGTAAGTATGTTGCAGTGTTCGGCACCTAAGTGAACATGCAGTAAAGACTTGCTGAATTCTGTTCATGGAATTTAGGGTAGAGGCAGCATTTTGCTTTATCACGGTCTTCCTGAGAGCTCCATTGTACAGAAGTGGGACATTTATGTATGTTTAAAAAATTGCATCGAAAACAAGCACAAGAGTATGGAAGAGTAGAAGGAGAGTCAGTTGTTTACTTCAAATCATTTTATAAGGATTGGCCTAGTCCTTTGAAAAAAATACATCGTTTCATCATCAAGACTCTGAACCCCTGGCAGTGAAGGATAACAAGAATCTGTGAAGCAGGGAGAGGAGCTTGGCATCCTGCAGGTAGAAAGTGCTTGCATGTGGCCCCAAGAGGAATATTTGGTGGTTCTTTTCCCGAAGCCTAAGGAGTGAAAAAGCACTGGCAGGACAGGCAGCCTTCCTCTACTCAGCTGATGTGGCTCGTCCTGCTGCCATGTGTCCAAACTCTTTGATTCAGTCATTTCAATGCAAGGGATGGACGTGGATTATTGGCATCCCAGATGGAAACCAGGACATTGAATGACAAGCCTCTGCAGCAACATGATGGCACAGCTTTTGCACACTGGTCTTGTTGGAAAACTTGTGGGGATGAATGACACAGAGCTGTCAGCTTCCATTCTGTCAGGTGCTCCTCAAAACCAAACAAAAGAAAGAAGCGCGTCCTCTCCAGCTTTGTGTGCACTTCCCCACCTGCAGAAAGCAAGGGAGGCCTGTTTACATTTACATGCTCCAGTGTGATGCCGGAAATTTTCCAAAACACTTTTTTTTTTGCAGTTTTTGGCTGGGGTCAGGTTTGAACCCACCACCTCCGGTATATGGGGCTTTTTTCCACAAAGAATGAACTGTTAACATTTTAGACTGTGGACCAAATCAAACTTGAGATCGGAGAGATCCAGAGGCCTGCAAGAATCCAAGGTTTTGATCTTCTTAGTCTGGTGAGGAACAGCACATGGACAGGAGCAATTGGCTGTCATCTCTGGAGAGACTGTCTGTCTCGTTCACAGACGCATCCTGAGTGCCTCGCGTGGTGCCGGGCACATAGCAGCTACTCATTAAGCATTTGTAGAGTGTACAAAGGGACCAACAGAAAACAACCCAAGCCCTGGTGTTAGGTAACACTATGCCTTATTTATCAGCAGGGTCAACAAGATTGTGTGCAGTTTATCAACCTGAACAATTCCCAGAATTTGGAACTTATAAGGCATAACATAAAGGTCCCAAATCCAGAAAGAACACCCGGGCATGGGGAGAGAATCAGTAGGTGCTTATGGGTCCTGAAGGCATGTCCAGGCAGACCAGAGCACAGTGAGGCAGGGGCTGTGGCCCAGCTGGCAGCTCAGAGCAGGGTGTTCATTTCAGAGAACAGCTGTTTGCTTGGGCCTTAGGCCGAGAAAAAAATTGCTGAGCCATATGTCCTTAGTAAATCAGTGCATCGCCCTGTTAGAAAAAGTGCCTGAATGATTGATTAGAAAATAACCAGCCAGCCCCTGCATATTGCTTTACTTGTGTGCGGCGAGTTTGTTTAATGTCAAAATGTACCAAAATCCACCCTATTCCTTCCTCTTCCATTTTTCATCAAAGAAACGTCTGACAAATTCATGTACTGTAACCACCAGGGAAGGAGACGAAAGTAAGACATTTTCTTAAGAGTTAAGAAGTGCAAAGTGAAAAGTAAGCTCTGACAGAAAATGTTCCCTGTCATCAATTGTGCATTACATTAGACAATGATGAAAATGTTTATGAACAATTGCAGGCTGATATAGCATAAAGGAACCTCAAATTCACCCAGACCTCCCTTCCAAACACTTCAGACACGTAGCTGATGGAGAAACAGAGGCACCAGAACCCACGCGTTCAGAGCCCTAGGGATACAGAGAAGTGAGACCACGCTATGCACCTCTAGTATTTTTCCTTTTCTAACAGGTCTGTTCACGTTAAGTAATAATTTAGAAAAACCCTGCCTCAAGAAGTAAACTCAGTGGTTTCTTATTTCTTTAAATGGCATTGGATATAATTCTCAGTAAGATGGGATCCTCGAATAGTTTTAGTTACTTCTGTCAGCCAACTGGGACCTTCAGCAAAAATATGTACACTCAGGTATTTACATTTCTAATGAGGTTAATCAGCACATAGCATTGCTCGTATATCTATTAAAATGATACCCAGAGTAATTCTGATTTGTAAAGTTAACATACAATTTTAAAATTTTATTCAAACTTCATTGAAAAATACAAATACCAACAGCTTTTATTTTTTTATACCGGCAATGACCACTTATAAACAACAATGGAAAAATTTATTTGGAATAACTCAAAATATGAGATATCCAGGAAGAAATCTTTAAAAAGAGACATATAGAATCTAAATAAAGAGAATCATAAAATTTTTCAGAGGAACATAATGATAGAATCAGGTTACCAACCCACCCAGGAAAGATCCCTTTCCTGGAAAGCATGTTTCCTCCCAGGAAATAGTGAACAGACAAATCCAGGTCTCCTGAAACTTGTCCCACCTACCTGCCCGGGTAAAACTATAGACAGACCAATCCTGGCAGCCCGCACCCTTGAAATCCCTGCCCATCATGGCCCACGTGTGTAATTCTCCCTAGTCAGGAATCTCACTCATCTGCCCTCCAGGTGGAACAAAAGCCATTTTAATTGCACAGATTGGCGCTCCATTTTCCTTTTGTTTTGGGTCTGGGAATGATTTTATCCTTGGGTCTGGAACCTTTCACTTAATAGGAAACTTGAATAAAAGAAGTCAAACCATGCTCCTGAAAGGGAAGATTGGGTGTTCTGATGTTGTCAATTCTCCCTAAATTAGTTCAATAAAATTCCAATCAAAATCCCAATAGGATACTTTTGGAACCCAACAGAGTGATTCTAGTGTTCATTTGGAAAAATAAAGAGGTGAGGATATCCAAGAAAGTTTTGAAAAGGCAAAGAGGAGAATTTAATCAACCACATATTATAGCAAATCATGCAGCGATCATAGCTAAAATAGTGTGGTACTGGGTGAAAATGGGGAGAAAGAAGTAGATACCCTTAAAACCAACCTTAATGTATATAAATTTGATTTAAATTTGTGTTTCACACCCAAGGGGAAAGTCTAGATTAGTAAATAAATGGTGCTGGGATAGTCAGATAAGTATTTGGAAAAGATAAAAAGTGGTATTATCTCAGGCTACCCATCCAAATCAAGTCTAGATTACCTAAAAAATATAAATACTAAGTAATTATTCATACAGATTCAACTGCTTAAGTAGAACAGAGGCACAAATGTAGAAAACATTAAAAAAAATTACAAGGGAAATATAGTATGAAAATATTTACTACAAATCTTGTTTGATGAAATAAGAGCTAATTTTCTCAAACTAATCCCATTCCCCTCCAAGACTAGCCATAGAAAACAGAACTCCTTTTCCCCAAGCCAGCCATAAAACCTAAAAATATTACTTTAACTTTCCCTCTGTCTTTCTGTGTAAAAACTGGCCATAAGGAAATCATCTGACCTACCTTGTTTAACTGTAGGTCATAAAACCCTCCTTCCCATTCCAGAGAGCGCCCCGCCCCACTCCCAGAAGGAAGGAATTCAGCTGAGAGAGACCAGGAAGAATCTGGACAGACAGGCTTTGCTGGGTTTCCCCACTTGGTCTATTAGCATTAGATCACAGCCTTTTCGTCCAATCATATTTCTACATGGCCATGTCCATAATTTGTTAAACTTAAGGATAAAAATGGACAATTTACCCTATGTCTTTGGGTCATCATTCTGAAGGCTTCTGTATACACACATTGGACAAATTTGTGTGCCTTTTCTCCAAGTAATCTGCTTTTTTTCGAGTTGATTTTTCAGTGACCCTTCCAAGGGCTGAGTGGAACTTCCCTCTCAGCCCCCTACAATACCCTCCCAAGTTCCTATTAAGTGCTTAATAAATGTCTGCCAGATCATAAAGACAGATTTGTTTTCGATGGTGGCTTTGAGTACCAGTTGTGGTGTTACTACATAGCTAATGAAGGTCCACAAGAATTTCTTAGGAAGAAAATTAATAATGACCCCAAGTAACTGATTTATGGCATAACTTAAATGACATTTTAAAGCAGACTCATTTGGGCTTCAGTCAGTAGGGGGTGCACCGATGTTGGAAATTCTAATATTAATAAGGAATAGCGCTCATTTATTAATCCTTACGGTCCTTCATCCTGGTTCTTACCCCTCTGCTCTGTACCCCATCCCTGCTCTCCATCCTCCACCTTTTTCATTTCTTACTATTACACATCCATCAGTCATGAACCTGGATTATAGTAAGAGTAAATTTAATATTTCTACTTATTAAGTTGTTGTAGGTAAGTTGACATTTTTGAGAAATTGGAGAAGAGTTTAAATTGTGCTTACGATTCCCTCGGCACGTTCACTCTAGTACTCTCTCTTTTTAAATAATTCTATTTAAAATAGAATAGGTGAGAAAAATGGAGGTGATACTTCAATAGCCCATGTGAACACTAATACTATAACTGGAATAAACGTAATAGTGACCTTTAGAAAAAGACATGCCATAAAGGGTTCATTAAAGTGTTTTTGGAACATCATATTGTCAAAATTCTTTATGAAACAGAATTAATAGAATGCTATGGTTTACTGAAATTTTAAGGAGGACAGAAAGCTGTGGCATTGTATAGAGAAATTGAGGGGGAAATAAAATGAGGTTTGTGTATAGTATTTTTGGAACAAAAAGGAACTTGATTGGCATATTTAAAATTTGAAGAAGATAGCTAAAAATATTGTACCAGAATAATAAGCCTTGGGATCAAAACATGTGAAATGGGAATCAGCATTTCATGGGAGACAATGAACAACTATAGAATTCAAGAAAGCACCATATGAATAGGAAAAGATTAGTAAATAATGGTGCTGGGACAGTCAGTTATTTGTGGTAGGAAAGAGTTTGGGAACTTGGAGGTGTCCAAACTTCATTAGACAATGCTATGCTTTCTTGAAATAATGATATAGTAAGTATCTGTGATTTTATTTCCTTCAAATTCCTTTAAAAGGCTTATAATGTAGCTTAAAACAAAGAAAAACGTCAGCTATAAAAATGATTACTCAGGTGAATCAAATTCAATCAAAAATTTAAAAACTTTTCAAGAAGGAAAAAGAATGAAGCCAACATAAAAAGAACAACGCCGTGTGGAATACTCATTAGAAAACAAAGATGCTCCAAAGAGTTTCTCTAAGATAATTTGACATTGTGCTTTTTATAAGTAATACACTAATAAAAAGTCACATATGCAACCCCAAATTAAAAGTTCCTATCCATATAGCAATGGTAAATAAATAAAGCAAAAGCGGCAGTCATTATATCCAATAATGCAAAATAAAATACATTAAGCGAAATAAATAAGTGATTATACAAAGATAAATACAGTACTGTTTAAGATAAAATATTTGTGAATTTATATGCACCAAATAACATAGCAACAAAATACACAAAGTTAGGATTTTTGCAAAGTGAGGAATTTTTTTTCCTCTTTTTGAGACAGAGTCTCAAGCTATTACCGCAGAGACGGTGCCATGGCATCATAACTCACAGCAACCTTCAACTCTTGGGCAAGTGATCCTCTTGCCTCAATGTTTCTTTTTCCTTTCTTTCTTTTTTTTTTTTTTTGAGACAGAGACTCACTTTCTAGCCCTCGGTAGAGTGCCATGGCATGGTCACACTGCTCACAGCAACCTCCAGCTCTTGGGCTTAGGTGATTCTCTTGCCTCAGCCTCCTGAGTAGCTGGGACTACAGGTGCC
>CAUYQV010034609.1:53-12658 GCA_963574575.1 Galagoides demidoff | reverse complement strand
AGGAAAGGACGGGCACTCAGCAGCACTCAGAGGCCTGGTATTTCAAGCAGGTCTTCAGGCCATGAACGGACAGATGACTCATTTGAGCGTGAGAATGTAGAGAAAGCTTCATGAGTGTACACTGAGGTTGTACGAGGATTTTGTCTGTTTTTATAAAATATTAGTTTGCTCATCTTTCTACATGACCAATATGTGAATATACTGATGGTATCAGTATAATTGTATAAATTCTTTTGGGTTCTTCTCATAACTGCAGAAAATAAGACCACATCCTAAAATATCTACAAACTGAGACTAAAGGATGCCTTGGGCTTCTCCTGAAGTCACTGCCACAGAGTGAGGCCAGCAGTATGGCCTTTCCTGCTTCCTAACAGATGACCTGTGTGACCCTGAGCAAACCTCTGAGCCTCCCTGGGCCTTGGTGCCCCTATTATTATTTTTTTTTAATGCTGATGCATGACATTTTATTTATTCAAAATAATAAGTGGAATGTATGTGTTTTGTTACATGGAGCACTTTTGTAATGCTGATGTCATGGCTGTGAGTAGGCCCATCACCCAAATAACGTTCAGTGAACCTGTTTGGCAGGTTCTGCATCGCCTCTCAGCCTTTTGGCTAAGACCGTGTGTAGGCAGGTTTCTGCTCAGGTTTTTGCTCCCATCCTCCTTCCCCACCTGATGTCCAGTGACTTCTACTTCCCTCTGTGCACATGCGTGCCCACCTTTAGTTCCAGTGAGTATGGCTTTATTTTTCCATTCCTGAAACACTTTACTTAGGAGTCTCCAGTTCCATCCACATTGTTGAAAAGGACATCAATTCATCCTTTTTATGGCTGAGTAGTACTCCATGGCATACATACACCACATTTTGTTAATCCACTCATGAATCTAATGGGCAGTATTCTTATTTTTTTAATGACAATAATACATATAATACCTACTTTAAACAACTATCAGAAGACTAAATGAAATAGGTACTAAATTATTAAGTAACCAAATAAGGTTACAATAACTAGAGAGGAAATGACCTGCAAATATATTTCAAATGAGAGCGAGTGTCTGCCATATTTGATCATCAAGTATCTCTTGTGTGATCAAGTTGATCAGGGTTACATTTGGGGAAAACTTACTTGTATAATAATATAACAGAGACAAGGCACACTAGCTAGAACCTAATGGTTAGAAAAGAAATTAGGAAAAGAAAGGAATCACTAGTTATCATGTACAGTATATCTTACCCTGCCAATAAAAAAAGAAATTCCAAATATGAGGTAGTTTCTTCTTAGCAGGAATCAGTTCAATTTAGAATACTAAATCATGATACTCTAAAATAAATACTTGGTCTTCAACCCCATTTCCTGGTGTGTACCTCCAAATATCCTTAAAATCTCCAGTGCCTTTTTATATGCTAACAAGCTGACTGGTAGCTGGCAGCCCCTAGGTAACTTCACGAGGGGGCTGGCCACCAAAAAGACCAAGGCAGAATTAGAGAGTTGGGATTTTCAGCCCATCCATCCCCCAAACTCTGGGGAAGGAAGAGGAGGTAGAACTGATAGCCAATGGCCAGTGACTGACTCACTCTTGCCTACATAAGACAGCATCCATTAAAACTCAAAAGAATGGTTCCAGAAGCTTCCAGACAGCTGAGCATGTGGAGGTTGCTAGCAGGTGGCATGCCTGGGGAAGAATGGAAACTCTGCCCCATACACCTTGTGCTACGAATCTCTTCATCTGTATCTTTTATACAGTAAACATGTTTCTCTGAGTTCTGTGAGCCACTCAGTCAATTAATCAAACCCAAGGAGGGGGTTAGAATAATATTTATAGCCAGTTGTTCAGACGCACAGGTCAAACCAAGTGGAGCTTGCAACTGGAGCCTGAAGCGGATAGTTTTAGGGTCTAAGCCCTCTACCTCTGGGATCTGACTGGCTCTCAAGGTAGATGGTATCAGAATTAAAGTAGAGGACATCCAGCTGGTGTCTGCTGCAACAGTGTTCCCTGACCTTTTTGGCTTCAGAGACCAGACTCATGGAAGACAATTTTTCCACAGATGGCATGGGGAAGGCATTTAGAGTCTCATAAGGGGCACACAACCTAGACCCCTAGTATGCGTAGTTTACAGTAGGGTCTGCACTCCTCTGAGACTCTAATGCCACTGCTGATGTGACAGGAGGTAGTGTGATGTACGGGATGGGGAGGGGCTCTGTCAATACAGACGAAGCTTCAGTTGCTCACCTGCTGCTCACCTGCTGCTACACGGCCGCGTTCCTAACAGGCCCCCACTAGGACCAGGACTGGCTGGTCTGCAGCCCAGGGTTGAGGACCAGTGTCAGAACTGCTTACATGACGTTGGGGGGACATCTGAGCACATTATCAGGACACAGAGGTCTTCTGTGTTGACTGCTGAGGTGTGGAACAGAGGAAGAACAGTTTGTCATGGATCTGTCCATTAAAGACCAAATCCTACTTTGTTTGTGTAATGGGTTCGGGTGCTCCAGGCCTTGGGAGGTGACAACTAAAGAACAGGAGGACTTGGACCCAAGTGCAGGGGGACCAAGCTGGACTTCAGCTCAGCCTGCCCCAGGCCCTCGATAAGCTCATCAAATGTTTATACCCCATGAAGCCATACACAGACCCACCACATCACCTCAATGTAATCACGCGTCCATTCAACCTCCCACATAACAGGCTCCCTGGAGGACACGCAGACCCAAGGCCGTCTCAGCTGACCAGCGTTCCCCGAGTGCTCCTGATTCTAGCAGAGCTACCTGTTTATAGTTATTTCTTCCCCACTGGATAACAAACTGTTGGGGGCGGGGGTTGCCTTTACAGAAACTTTACAGTCAGTATTTACGGAACTAAATCATTGCCAAGCATAAGTGAGCAGAAGAGCCCCCGGTCTCCCAGGCCTCAGGCTTTCAGATTATAAGACCATCTGCTTGAGGGGGCTACACATGTCTACTCTGGCTGACAGGGCAATGTGCAACAAAATGGTTTTAAATATAATCTGGAAATGTATTAACCCACCCTGAGATTCCTTGAGTATAAGCAGCAAGAAACAGACTTTCAGAGATGTGAAATCAGAACGTTTTCTAGGCAGGTGAAGGTACTTCCCAGTGGTCAAACACCAGCTGAGGCACAAGCAGCAGGGATCCCAGAAAGTGACGGCAACTACCTGCTGTGAGCCGGACGGCACCATCAACCCATGGCGGCTCCCTTGGTGGACATCCACCAAGTAGGAGGTTTCCTGGGAAACTTGGGTCAGAACAATTGAGAATTGAGTTTGAAAACATTTTAAAAGATGAAGATATATGACAGTTGCTCTAAAAGGTCCAGTAGAGTCCCGGGATTCTACTGGCATTATAGAATTGTCCATTAAGGGAAAGGACAGGCTCGAAGGGAAGCCTAACATGATCTTGCCAACATTTACTGTGATTCCAAAAAGTAGAAGGTTGAAGGTGATCCTAAATCAGAGAGGAAGAACAAGACATGTATTCCAGGCATTAAACAGCGCATTTCTGATGAGGAAATGACTAAGGAATTAAAAATTCTTACTAGAAATCTGAGAGCTGAAATACACTCTGGTACGAGCCATCTTAGAAAATTCTATTCATCTGTGTGAGGACAAGAATCTGGAGTTCAGCCCAACCTCCCTTAGTCATTCCTAATAATTCAATTTCTCTCACAGAACAAGTCTCCTAATCCTCCGATAAACAACTTTCTAAGCCTTTAAAATGGTTAAATGAGCAGGTCCTCACTTTGGCCATGGGAAAGTGAGGGCGCTGAAAGGCAGAATTCTCTATAAAGGATTCCACAACGAGTCCATAATTAACCTGTAGATCACATCCTCAGTTCTAACGCGATTACAAAATGTGTACATTTTAAACAATATTCTCCTTATACATAAATTTGGGGAAGAATAAACATTGTTGTAAAAGAGAAAATAAAAGAGCCAAAACAAGCAAACTTTACTCAGGCCGTTTAATCACCAGATGTGTTACATGGACTCCTTGCAACCCCATTAATTGAAGGACGATTGTAACCCATGTTAAAGATGGATTTTCAACTTAAGAAAAAACGACCACCTGGTACAAAGCAGCTTAGTCAAGGAAGCACAGCTTCATATGAGCATATGAAATGCTCTAAAGAGTCCATATGGATGCACATCGCAAGCAACTGAAACAGTAAAAATATAAATAAAATTAACTAAAAAATAACTGAATACCTAGAGTTAGGCTGAAAGATGGGGAAAAAAATTATACCAGGACTGCATGCCATATGCAAAATTAAAGGGGAAACGTTATCATATATAAATGTAAAACTAAAACACAAAGCATAATTTCTATAATCCTGGAATCCTAGAATGGGTAAGTATTCACTTAGCATGAGACTCAAGCCAGAAACCACTTTTAAAAAAAAAAAAAAAAAGCTAAGCTTAGGGAAAGACTGACATATTTGTTAAAATAGAAATCTAAACTACTGCAAAAGATATCTCAATAAAGTCAAAGAAAGAATTGGCAAAAATATCTGTTTATTGCCTAGGCTAAGATCCAGAATGAAGAGGTGTTTTTTTTTTTTTTAAATCGGTACATGAAATAATCCAAAAGATAAATGGGCAAAAGAAATACAAGTGACCAATAAACTTCCAAAGATGCCTAACCTCAGTAGTAATATTTTAGGAGAACATAAAAGTCAATGAAACACTTTTTAATATGAAAATCAAAAAATTAAAATACTGAGATTATGTGCTACCGTCAAAGGCTATGGGTTACTTGCTCCTACGTCACGGACAGTCTGATTTTTCTGACCCAACTTTTCTGAAGGGCAACCTAGCAACATCCATCCAAATTCTAGCTGTGCACACTCTTTCATCTAGGAATTCCATTCCTAGGAATTTATCTTAAGGAAATGGTTGTGTTAAGTCTAAATATAGATGTTTACACTGATGAGAACCTAGATATCCTTCAACAAGGATTAAATAAATTATAGTACATCTGTACACTGACAATCCACTTGATATAAAAAAAGTAGAAAACTACCTAAATGTCGACAGAAAAGATGCTACAACATATTGGTTAAGTGAAAATAAAAGCAAATCCACAACACATCTATGGCTAAAACTGTATGCATGGAAGAATTTCATTTTTTAAAAAGTGTATATATAGATTTAAAAGAAATCTATGAATAGAGATTGCTTTGGGGGAGTGTCACTACAGGAAGAATTTCTGTTCTGTATTACGGATTCCCTTGTTGTCTGAGTACGTTTACAAATTTTAAAACTGAAGAGTAAGACTTTTGACAAAATAAAGTATGCCTAAAATTATGAGCATGTATCATGAAAGTTTATAGTGTAGCACATGTCATAATATTCTTGTAACTTCACACGTGGAAATTACCCGTAAGGAAAATAACCTGGAGACCACGTCCTCTCTGTACAACTGTGAAATAGGCAGAATCCGGGAAGCGCTCAGTCCCGGGGGCAGCAGCAGCGTCTCCCCCGGTCCCCAAAAGCTCAGTAGAGACCAGAGGGTCATCAGCTGCATCAGGCAGCATCAGGTACTTCCTGGCTGGCGACAGGCTGGTTAACAATATGAACCATTATTATTCAGAAGAAACTTAAAAAGTGGGAGGGACCAGGACGGCTCAACCAAGTGAAGGTCTTTCCTTAAACCAAATGTGGGTAGCACCTCCCAAGTCCTGTACTGAAGATGTTAGTTACCTCCCTGGAGTTTTATTTCTGCACCAGAATTCACTGAGGCTCCCCTGTTTTCATGAGCGCTCCAGCCAAGTCCCTACGTGCACAGCAGGAGGGAACACAGGCTCTTCAGGCCGTCTTTCTCCAGGTTCCCACGAATACTCCTCTTCTCTCTCCTGCAAGAACTTCCACGATTTCCCCATCCAACATATGCACCCTTACGTATTCATGACTTGTAATGAGGAAACATATGATGATAACTATCCACTCCCCATCCAGTGGTATTTTTTGCTATTTAAATGCTTATCCTCAAATCATTTTTAAAGGCAACCTCCCAGGCCACAGATTCAAAATCTACCAAATACATAAAAGACAAAGGCTTTGGAAACAAAGCTGATCAAGAGACCCAGCAACTAAACGTAGGGCCTGAGCCCAGACTGGATACTGCACGGAGGGGGATGACAAAGTTGGAACACAAATAATCAATCAGGTTTAAGTAATGAATTTGTATTGAATGATCCAAACTTGATAACTAAACTATTGTTACCTAAGTAAAAAACTCTAGTCTTGGGAAATACACACTGAAGGGCTTCTGGGTAAAAGGTCGTGATTTCATGGCGTGGGTGTGCATGAGTGTGTACACATGCGTGTGTGTACTCGCTGTACAGAGACTGAGAAAGGGGCAATCAGAATCTGTATCTGACAATTCAATGCGCTGGGGCTGGTTACTTCTGACAAGGCTCCTTCACAGACCCATCTTACTTTCCTGCTTGTATAGAAAATGCAGGATTTGTGAACATACACAAGAAGACAGCTCTGTCTTTTTTTTTTTTTTTTTTTTTTTGCAGTTTTTGGCCGGGGCTGGGTTTGAACCCCCATCTCTGGTATATGGGGCCGGTGCCCTACTCCTTTGGCCACATGTGACACCAGCAGCCTGCCTTTATCCTGTGGCTGAGGAAGGGTTTAGGTGACAGTCCTCTGTGCTCCAGGGAGAGCAAGATGGACCATACCCACCTCCTCCCTCCATCACTGTTCTCACAAAAGCCACTCATAAGGCATCTAGAACAGCAGTTCTCAACCTGTGGGTCACAACCGCAGGAACTGTATTAAAGGGCCGTGGCATTAGGAGGGTTGAGAACCAAGACCTAGAACATGTCCTACACCAGCAGAGCAGCCTCTGGGCGGCCCTTTATCACCATACCCTCCCATCCTAACCCTTTCCTCTAAGAGGCACTCTAGGCCTTGACCTCCTGAATAGCTGGGACCACAGGGGCCACCAATCGGGCCAGGCAGCAGATCCCTTTAAACAGCAAAAAAAAACATTCACAGGAGCTTGGTAGTGGCTCCTTCTGAAGCCCCCAAATTAGGCAATTCCAAGATTCAAATGTGCTTTACTAAAGCCAGGCTCAATCATGTTTGCTGAGAAGTGAAAAAACCAAAACAGTCAATCCATCAGCCCAGAGAAATAATTTTTTTAAAAAAATAGGGCGGCGCTGTAGCTCAGCGAGTCGGGCGCCGGCTCCATATACCGAGGGTGGCGGGTTCAAACCCAGCCCCGGCCAAACTGCAACCAAAAAATAGCCGGGTGTCATGGCGGGCACCTGTAGTCCCAGCTACTCGGGAGGCTGAGGCAAGAGAACCACCTAAGCCCAGAGGTTGCTGTGAGCTGTGACTTCATGGCACTCTAATAAGGGCAACAAAGTGAGACTCTGTCTCTAAAAAAAAAAAAAAAAAAAAAAAAAAATAGGACACATAAGCCCAATTTAAAAATCAAAGGCTGCCTGGAGCCAGGATGAGTGTACTGCCCCAGTCTTGCCCGCAGGCTTTCCGGAGAAGAGTAGGCTCCTGCCCTCACCCGGACAAGAGCCCACGGAGGAAGGAGGTCCCCTTCAGACTCCCAGAAAAACTTGCCGTCAGCAGCACTGTGCTCTGAGCACCCCCGGGAGTCCTCAAGACCTCTCCCGGGGTCCCTGAGGTCAAAACCTCTTCAGTGATACCACGAGGCGTTATTCATTTACCTTTCACCAATGCACAAAGGAGGCTTCCACAGGTTGAGGAACACGTGATGGTACAAAGACTGAACACAGAAGCAGGAAAGGGGACCCAGCTGTCTCTCCTAAACCAGACAGTAAAGAAATCTGCAAACGTCTAAAACAACGCCATTCTGCTCACTAAGTGTTTCGCTTTGGAAAACAGCTATTTTCATAAAATATGCTACTTATCACAAAATATAAGGCGTTTTAAATTAGTAACTATATAAAACTTCCCAGTTTTAATTCTAATGTGGCAAATATCAATAGAGACAAGCTCCATAATCAAAAGCTCTTTGGGATCTCAACAATGTTCTGCGCCAAGGAGGCCTTAAGACCAACAGTTTTGAGAACTGCTACTCCAGATCCCTATTTTGGCACTAAATTCTATTAAACTGCATCTGTTTTTAATAATAATAGCAATGGTCAACATCAGACATGCAGCTTAGAAACTCTACTAAATATATAGAGTATCAAAAAAAGTATACACATTTTAAGGAAAAAGTATTAAAACTGTAATACTCTACATGATAACAAAACACGAATATGAGCCACATTTGAGCACCGTAATTGAAGAAGTCAAATGTGACCAGAGTATTACAATTTGAATAGTTTGTTCCTTTCTTACAGTTTTTTATACACTTTTTTGGAACCATCTATGTTCCTTTCAATTTCACAACCACTTTAACACATTGACTACCACTAGAAAAAATTTTCTTCCTTGGGACTATGGTGTTTTATCAGCTCAAGAGACATTGAATTACATATGCTTCAGCAGGCCTGGGGCTCAAATCAGCAGAGGTTAAATACATCTCACTTGGCAGTTCAAGTGTTAAAAGAATAAAAACCAACTGTCCGCCTTTTCGGCCTCCCTGGAGGAGGAAGGGGATGCTAAGAGCCTGGTTGCTCCTCCAGGTGAGTCAGCAAGTGCAGGAAGGAAACTCAGCCGCCCGACTCCTACCATCACGGTGCTTTCAACACATCATGTTTTTAGAACGGTAAACATACAACTCTCTAAACTAACCAGTATGAAACCCCCTGGGGCCCACACTCCTGCCTGACACCACATGGACTTAAAGGCAATGATGTGGGATACACAGCTCGCATGAAACTATTGTGAAGACCAGCGCAGCTTTCTAAACCCTACAAGACCCAGCACTCAGCTTCCTATAAAAGACAACTGCTGTCACAAAGGCAGGGCACGCAGAGGAGTCCCTCAGCTATGGGCTCCGATTTTCAGAAGGCTAACAAAACGTCTAATGCCCTTCGAGAAGTAGGAGCCCCCAGCCTGAGCTTACTAAGGAACAGAAACAGGAAACCCGGGAAGCTTCTGACCTCTCTGATGCTGATGGAACTGGGGCTACAGATGTGAAGGAACTTAAGGTAGCAATGAGGGCCTTGGAACCTGGGAGAGAAGAAATCAAGGTAAGTGAAACCGATAAAGGGAGACAGGAGAAATGAATTTTAGTGACTTTTAAACTATGATGACTCAAAAATGTCTGAGAAAGATACCAAAGAGGAAATCCTGAAAGCTTTCAAGCTCTTTGACGATGATCAAACTTGGAAGGCACTGTTCAGAGAACAACCACATGGCTGCAGAGCTGGATGAGAACCTAACTGACAAGGAGCTGCGGGAACTGACTGACGACAGAGCTGATGGTGACAGAGCGGCCCAGGAGCGACGTGAAGGTCAGCGTCTTCCTCTCCAACACCAGCATCTGTACTAGATTTACTGTCTGCCATTGTGTGAAATCTGCCTCTTGAGAACACAAACTATTTTTCTCCCACAGACATCCTTGCATAGCTTTCATAATAACCTTCAAGTTTGGGTTTTTTTTTTTTTTTGGTATTAAAGTTCTCAAAAGCAAAACAACAACACGTTGAAATGGAGAAAGGGTCCTGGAGCTCTGACCACTGGCCATTCTTCCTCACGTCCTCAACACACATTCCCAGATATGTGCAAACACGAAGACTTCTTAGACAAGTACATGGTGGACGCATGTCACGCCAAGCCGTGGTCATTCTATAATAATTCCGGTTTTTAGCTGACACTTGAGTGAAATTTTCTTTCTTATAAAACCCAGTGAACTCTTGTACTGGCATTTAGATGTGTATTGATTGTTTATGTCTTAAAAAATAAAATGTTCCTTAGTTAAAAAAAAAAAAGACAGATGCCCCCCAAACAGTCCCTGTTTATACCTGTTATCCCAACCTAGTATCAAGAGCATCCTTTTCACTCTGAAAGCCTACCAAGATGGCTCTAACAAGTGGTCTTAGTTTTAGAAAGCTACCTTTTGCAATCTGTCTCAATTTTTATGAAGCACCAAAACAGCTGATGAAGTGACTAGCAGTCTGTCAATTATGTGCATTTAAGATTATGTGCAGGTTACGGGCAGGGGAGGAAATTCTCACATAGAATTTCTGTAGCCAATATAACCAATTCTGAGCTTAAAAAATCAAAGCACGGGTTCCTCAAAAAAAAAAAAATCACAGCATTAGCGTATGATTCAGAAATTCTACTTCTGGGTATATGCTCAAAACAATTGAAAGCAGGATGTCAAAGAGCTATTTGTACACCTATGTACGGACAGCACTATTCACAACAGCCAAAAGCTGGTGTCCATTGATAAACAAATGCAAACAAAACGTGCTGAGTATACACAATGGACTATTATTCAGCTTTGAAAGGGAAGGAAATTCTGATACATGCTACATGGATGAATGCTGAAGATACCACGCTGAATGAAATACGCCAGTCTCAAAAAGGACAAATACTGTATGATACCACTTACATGAGGTACAGACATGAGTCAAACTCAGAGACAGTACGATGGTGAAGGGAAATGGGACTGCTATTTAATAAACAGTTACATTTTACAAGATGAAGCATTTTGGAGGTGGATGGTGGTTATGGCTAGACAACAACGTGAATCTACTTAACACCAGTGAACTGCCTTTGTTACTCCATTTTTTTTAAACAAAGGTGTTTATAAAAAAATTCCTAGCACTAATGAGAAGAAAGTTTCACTAGATTAGTTAAATGCAGCCAAGTATTCATGCACACAAGCCATCCACTCAGCAACTATGTACTTGCTAGCTCTTAGGAATCAGCTCCTGGACTAGGAACGGGGGGTACAAATTCGCATGCAATAGTCAGTCTCTGCCACGGAGGATGTGCAGCAGGGAACCCACAAGCCCAGGATGCCTTACTGGGTCACACTTCACTTTACTGAGCTTTGTAGCTCCTGTGTAATTTTATTTTCAAGTTGAAGGTCTGCAGCAACCCAGATCAAGCAAGTTTATCAGGCCATTTTCCAATACATGTGTTCACTCTGTTGTCTGTGTCATTTTTAGAAATACTTACGATTATTTCAAACTTTTTCTTTATATCTGTATGGTGATCTGTTATCAGTGATCTTTGATGTTACTACTCTAATTAGTTGGGGGTATTATGAACCACACCCATATAAGATTGCCAACTAAATCACTAAATTGTGTGCTCTGACTGCCCACCAATCACCATTCCCCCATCTCCTGCCCTTCTCCTTCAGGCTCCTTATTTCCTGAGATACAATATTGAAAATTAAGCCAATTAAACCCTACAAGGACCTATGAGTGTTCAAGTGAAAGAAAGAGTTGCATGTCATTCACTTGAAATAAAAGTTAGACATGATTACACTTCAGAATGCACGTTGACAGCAGAGACAGGATGAAAGTCAGGCCTCCTGCACCAGTTAGCCAAGTTGCAAATGCAAAGGACAGTTATTGAAGGGGATTAAAAGTGCTACTCCAGGGCACTCTCACAGTGCTCCTAACCCTAACCCACTTTACAGCCTTAGTGCTGATAGGGACGGAGAAAGTCAGTGGTCTGGACAGGTCCATCCAGACACAGCACTCAAATCAAAGCCTAAGTCAGAACAAGCCTGAGCTCTCTTCAATTCTGTGACGGTAGAGACAGATTAAGAGGCCACAGAAGAAAAGTTGGAAACTAGCAGAGGTTGGTTCATAAGATTTTAAGAAAGAGGCCATCTCGAGAATCAAAAAATGCTGAAGTAGAAGTTGCAGCTTGTTATCCAGAAGATCCAGCTGAGATCACTGGTGAACACGGCGACACTAAACAACAGATTTTTAATGCAGACACAACAGTTTTCTAGTGGAAAAAGATGCTGATATGCTAGAACTTTCATATTAGGGAGAAAAAGTCACACCTGGCTTCAAAGCATCAAACTTTGGACAGGCCAGTTCTCATGTTAAAGGCTGACGCAGCTGATGGATGACCTGATGTCGAAGCCGAGGCTCGTTTACCATTCCAAAAACTCTGGAGCCCTAAGAATTAAGATAGAGCTACTCTCCCTGTGCTCTATCCACAGAACATCACACCGCATATGACAGCACACCTGTTTACTGTACGGCTTATTGAATAGTTTAAGCCAACTGGAAGACCTACTGCTGAGATAAAAAGAGTCCTTTCAAAATATTACTGTTCATTGACAATGCGCCTTGTCACCTCAGAGCTCTGAGGAAGATGTACAAGAAGATCACTGTTGTTTTCACATCTGCTAGTACCACACCCACTCTGCAGCCCAGGGATCTGCCAGTACCACACCCACTCTACAACCCAGGGATCTGCCAGTACCACACCCACTCTGCAGCCCGGGGATCTGCCAGTACCACACCCACTCTGCAGCCCGGGGATCTGCCAGTACCACACCCACTCTGCAGCCCAGGGATCTGCCAGTACCACACCCACTCTATAACCCAGGGATCTGCTAATACCACACCCACTCTGCAGCCCGGGGATCTGCCAGTACCACACCCACTCTATAACCCAGGGATCTGCCAGTACCACACCCACTCTGCAGCCCAGGGATCTGCCAGTAC
>CAUYQV010034607.1:0-30416 GCA_963574575.1 Galagoides demidoff | reverse complement strand
CGGCGCCACAAAAAGGTAGAGGGCAGGGATCCTCTGCCCACAGAGTCGAGGAGGCTGATGGAGCCGTCAGCTGCCCTCCAGACGACTGGCTGGGCCAGTCTAACAGACGGAATGGCGACTAATAGTCGTCACCCTCCAGATGAGGGATTTCCACCCTCCAGATGAGAGATTTTTCACTCTCCAGATGAGAGATTTTTCACTCTCCAAATGAGAGATTTTCGACAATAGTCGTCACTCTCCAGATGCCACCGGGCATCCCCTTGGGCAAGGGGGAAGAGTACGGGCACGTCTACCCCTCTCCAATCCCTTCAGATACAGACGGCGCCTAAAAGAGAAGAAACAGAGACAGATAGCGAACAACAGAGACAGATAACGAACGCGCCGGGCCCGGACTTACCTCCAACCCGAGCAGGTGGTGTCCTCTGGGCGGGGGGGGCGCTCTATCCCGGACGAGGCCCCAAATGTTGGACCCAAAACGGGGTCCAGCCACGATAGCTGCCCCCAAGGAACAGTCACCAGACTCGGGTCGATGCAAAAGCAAGAGGCGAGTTTATTGCTGACGCGTCAGGGTCCCTCAGTGGCTTGGGAAGAGGGACCTCGATTGGCTGTTACAGGCTAATTTATAGGGAAACATTAGGGGGCAGAGAGAAGGTATAGGGGAGTGGGTATGTGGGGAGTTCTGATAGGAGGATTTGAGTGGGGAGCTTGGCGCGGGCGGGAAAGCGGAAGGCGGGGGGGGGGGGTGGTGGTGAAACCCTAGGGGCAGGAAAGTCCCGGGAATGAGGCTGCTTCTGATTGGGTGATTTTAGACAAAGCTACTGGGTTCTTGGCGCGCGCGAACAGGGAAGGAGGAAGGGGGAAGGGCGGCAGCAGCTATGGGAAAGCTCTTTAGGGTGGAAAGGTTCCTTCAAAATCACAAGGCTTCTGGCAAACTCCCATTGGGGGTTAGAGGAGGGATTGATCTAACCCTGGCTTCCCTCTATGTGGCCAATTGACACTGGTCAGATTATTGCAAGGCGTTGTGCTTAACATTAAGTGGGAGGCAAACAAGTATGAGATCTTGGCCCTAGCCTAGAGGAGCTTCAATCAAAACAGAGAAAGGACCAGAAATAACTACGATGACAGATCCTGTATTTAAGGGGTATAAACTTGAAATGGGCTGAGACACATGCACATAAGTAACCACAATGTGAGGCCAAGTGACAGACAGACACGTGATGGGTCTATAGGGTATTGTAGTCCTTCTTACCAATACCCAGAATGGGTACTGGGTGCCCATTATGGATACTGGTAAGAAGGACTACAAAACATTGGCAAATACACTTCGTCTTACATGCCACTGAGATCCACTGGCTTTGCCGTCCACAGTAAGGATTCTGAGGCTGCATCAGGCAGAGATCAGGTATTTCTAATAAAGCCCAGAAACAAGAGCTGTGCTCCATTAGAGATGCCTGGCATGGGTACCGGGAGCAGGATATTCCAGTAGGAATGTCTCAGACTTACATTCCTCTTTCGCTTACAGTGATGAAGGAAAACTTCACAGTGTAAAGGAAAAAATCTGCTATAGTTGCAAATTAAATTTGCAAATGATGGCCATGTCTTGTACACAGCCATTGTTACCTAGAATCTGGATACCTATTTAATTTACCCTGAGTACCCACTGTATGTGTTCCTTTGATTTCAAACCCTCACTTTCTTCCTCCACCCCATCCCACAAAACAGTATCAAAGCAAGAAACAAAAGCAACAGGCAAATCAGGGCCCTGAGGTCTTTGTTTGGCTGGTTGTGTTCTCCCCAGCTTGGACACAGAGAAGAAATCCACCTTTCCCCTTCTCCCACTGTTTTTGGGCTTCCTTAGAACTGTCACTCAATAGAATAGAATCTCACTGCTACCACTGATTTCAGTGTGACACCTTGTGACTCAGACCTTTCCAGAACTGCCTCCCATTTCTAAATTAGTCCCATAGCACAGAAAGTGCTGCTGAATTTCCATTCATTTAGTACATATTTATTAGAACATGAGGGCCCAATTTTATTATCTTTCAAACATATTAATCCTATGTTTAAACAATTGCCCAACTGGGGCTCCATGATTTAAGGAGTGTATCCTGTTGTCCAGAATAGTCTTGAGTAAGACTTAGTAAACTTTTGCAAAGGCCAGAGAGTAAATACCATGTATTTTAGGCTTTGTAGGCCATATGTCTCTGCCATAACTACTCATTTCTGCTGTGGTAACCTGGAAGCATCCATGGACAATATTTAACAATGGGTGGCTGTGTTCTGGTAAATCTTTGTTTATAAAAACATGTGATGGGCTGGATTTGGCCATGGGCTGTAGTTTGCAGACCCCTGGTCTGAAGAAAGGAATATCTCCACCTTACATCTTCTGGGGTGACACAGGAAGTACAACATGGTGCAGCACCATCCTTTCCTGGCTACCCTGCATTCTGCTGGTCTTGAGGTCCCTTACAGCCTGTGTCTGCAGCTATCCTGTCCCCCTCCTGCAACATCCCACCTTACTGTTTGTTCCGCTTGGATCCTGCTCCACCTGAGGAATGAACAAGGCAAGAACCACCCCAGCAGCTCTCACCTAGGGCAGGGAGTGAGGAGCTGCCTGCTCACTTGTACTGCAGACAAGTCTCTCCAGGCAGCAGCACTGCGTGTCTGCGCCCTGCTCTGAGTTCAGAGCCCAGAGGAGGAGGCTGTCCTATCTCAGCACCAGGTTGTAAATCACATAAAGGCAGGCCTCCCCTCCCCCATCTTCTCATCCTCTCATATTAATTAATTGTCAGAAATACATTTCTGCCTGCAGAGCATGAAAGGCCCCTGGGAAAGGGGGTAAGGGGAGAGCGTAGGGACCCAGCTTGGCCTATTACATCCCTTCAGCTCAGGGTGCCCAGAACCCTGAGATATGAGCACATTCCCTTGGCTCATGAATCACAGCCCTGTTGGGAGCCCAGAGCTGTTGCTAAAGACTGTCTCTTCTAAAACAGGCCCCGAGGCCCCTTGAGCAGACCCTTTTCCTCAGGGGCTTGCTGTGACCCCAGAGGTCAGAAGACAAAAGATGCCCAATTCCTGCCCTACTCCCCACTTCTCTGGCTGCTGGAGACTCACACCCAGGGGTTTCAAACCCTGCTCAGAGATTCCTCTGGGGGCAAGGTAAGGCCAAAGGAGAGAAATACCCACTTTTAAACCCAGAGAATCTGGGTTTCTGTGTGCTAAACTATTGGGATCCTCAGGAGCTTTTATGTGAATGAATGATTCTGTAGCCAGGAAAAAATAGTGGCTCAAGACCACCCTACTAGATGATCTTAGATAACACAAAGCTTAAAGGGAAAAGTGTTCCAGAGACCGAGGAGTCTAGCTTTCTCCTAGCTACCT
The DNA here is from genome assembly GCA_963574575.1 of Galagoides demidoff. NCBI lineage: Eukaryota > Metazoa > Chordata > Mammalia > Primates > Galagidae > Galagoides > Galagoides demidoff. The sequence goes on along the minus strand of CAUYQV010034607.1, from coordinate 27,035 downwards.
TCCCACAGTAGGGGCAGTCCTGCCAGGCAGGCTGGGTTGGTCACCTCCTTCTACGACTGTGGAGCCTGGGCTGCCTTTTACACCAGCTTTGGGTTCTGTTTCCCACACCGCTCCCCCATCCTATCCACACACTAGTCTTTGGAGAAGAAAGAAAAAAAATGTAAAACACACACACATACGCAAGGCTGCTGGAAAAACCAATACTGACATTAATTAAAAAGCTAAACTCTTCTCAAAGCAGAACACAATGTTCCCTCCGCCTGGAATGCCCTTCACCTCCACTTCTGTGCCCATTTAACTCCTCCTTGTTCTTTAAGGCAGCTCAAGGGCCACCTCCTCTTGTCACTAACATCCGGTCATGGGCACTCAAAGGCCTTCTGGCCTGAAATCTAGTGTTCTTCCCACACCTGGCACTGTCCCCAACATCCGTGTTTCAAGATTGTTACTAGGTAGAGCCACTTTAGAATGAGGCTTTCTGGGGAGCTCACAGCTAAACCCTTTGGGTGGGGTACAGACAGACTGGAGTTGTGATGTGTTCTGTCCTCTGGGCCCCACGGCAGGTGTGTACAGTGTTAGAACATGGTGAGGGCTCAGCTCATCATAATGTCCTGTGCGCAGAAGACGTGTTTAGCTCTATGGTTGGTCAGTACATAAAGGGAGGACTGGAGGTAACATGGGGCTAATTTAGACAAATATGGGTTCTGAGGCCTGAACCCCTCCTTTAGGTATCGGCTTCAACACATCAATGCCTCAGGGACTTTTCTCATTTTTGCAAACCATACTGGATCCTTTCACCTGCACTCGAAAACTCCCCGAGGGTCCATCTTACTGGTTAACACACTTTCAACCTATAGTTTGTGCTGTTACTATAACACAGTAACTGTTGTGTGACTTGTATTTAACTTATGCTAATTTGGAGCCTGGAGCCTTGTGAAGCATATATAACTAGCATGTATCTTGATTTATCTTAACCTAATAAAATAACATGGTCCCAAGGACAAATATTTTTTCCTAGTGTGGCAGTCAATATGATAAACTGCCATGCCAGGGATGGGTCTGTCTTCTTGACAGCTATATCATCTAGTGCCAAGTGCTGTGCTTGGCACATAATAAAAAAAAGAAATCAAGAAATGATTGATGAATAAGTGTATGGAAGTTATGATGTGTTAGGTGAGTGTTCATGACATCTTAGAACCTAATTTAGGGAACACGGAGTTAAAGGCTAAAATGCTATTCTTTAGATCAGTAGTTCACACACTTACCTGTGCATCAGAATCACCCAGAGGTCTTGTTAAAACATGGATTGCTGGCCCCCACCCTGAAAGTTTAGGATTCAGTAAATCTGGGGTAGGGCCCAGGAGTTTACAGGTTCACAGGTACTGATGATGTCTTGAGGACCACATTTTGGGACAATGGATTTAGGTCTTCATCTAGCACCTATGTGATTATAAAAATGGACTCACATGTGAGCAAAAAAAGCATTCAGTCAGATAATTGAGAATATATTTATTATGTGTAAAAAAAGGAAATTTTAAAATTTCTGTAGATAATTCATGAACCCTAAGATAAACATCAAATCTAAAGGTCTTTAGACCCAATTCAAGAAATATTAATCCTGGCCGGGTATAGTGATTTACACCTGTAATCCTAGCACTGTGGGAGGCTGAGGCAGGAGGATTGCTTGAGCTCAGGGGTTCAAGACCAGCCTGAGCAAGAGTAAGACCCTCTCTCTACTAAAAATAGAAAAAGTAGCCCGCATTGTGATGAGCACCTTTAGTCCCAGCTACTCAGGAGGCTGAGACAAGAGAATCCCTTGAACTCAGGAGTTTGAGATTGCTGTGAATAAGGCTGAGGCCATGGCATTTTAGCCTGGGCAAGAAAGAAAGGGAAGAAAGGAAAGAAAGGAAAGAAAGGAAAGAAAGGAAAGGAAGGAAAGAAAAGAAAGAAAGGAAAGAAAGGAAAGAAAGGAAAGAAAGGAAAGGAAGGAAAGAAAGGAAAGAAAGGAAAGAAAAGAAAAGAAAGAAAGAAAGAAAGAAATGTTAATCCAGATAATTGTCCTGATTTTTCCATCCAAATAATGTATCAAGCCAGGAGAGGGTTTGTTTCCTTGTGGGTTTTCTTTTCTTCACAACTGTATTTAAAATAGCAAAAAGAGCCCTTAGTAAGATCTTAGGTCAAAATCATGTAATAAACCAGAGAAGGATGAACATGTCAGCATTTCCCCAAAGCAGTTTAAAGCCTGGAATGGAAGTATCAAGACAGCAGTTTTTCTGCTAAAGCTGTTGCCTCCCCCTTACCTCTGCATAATCAGCCACGAGGTAAAGCTCCACATACTTCATGGAGTGTAAATCTTCCCTTTTCATCTAAGAAAGAGACAGAAGCCGATCAGAACTACAGAGATGTGGGCTTGAAACAGAACTGGTGAACAAACAGCAGACTTCCATCCTGATTCTATCCTTGGCACTAGAGACCATTCTGGCTGTGGTGGCCCCACCCTCACTAATACCTTCCACAGCTATTGGGTTATCCCTGGAGGCTGCTTTGGCATCCAGGATCCAGATCTTTATTCTCAAAAAATACTGAGCTGGGGCTAGGGTTAGTGGCTCATGCCTGTAATCCTGAGAGGCAAAGACAAGAGGATTGCTTAAGCTCAGGAGTTGGAGACCACCTGAGCAAGAGTGAGATCCTGTTTCCACTAAAAATAGAAAAATTAGCACATACCTGTTGTTCTAGTTACTTAGAAGGTTGAGGTAGGAAGATTGTTTAAGTTAGAGGTTGCTGTGAGCTATAACAACACCATGGCACTTTATCCAGGGTGACAGAGGGAGACTCTGTCTCAAAAAAAATAGTGCTGGGTAGATCTGGCCAGCACAGGCAGAATAGAAGCCATCATACTGTGAGGGAACATGCTGACAAGCAGGTTCCTAAATAATCTTGAAACCACAACCTCTATTTTCAGTATGAATAAATACAAGCATTTGTGAATATGGGAAAGTGGCAATTTCAAACGGGGAGGTATACTTTTTTCTCAGTTTTTAAAATTTATGAAATCAGCATCTCAGAGTATTTTAAATATAGTATTGTTTCCCCCTGAAGCAGTTATTTTATTATGAGAGTATTTCACGCTCAGTAATGACTTAGAATAAAAAAAGTAAGTAATTCTTCTTAACCATCACCCTTTCCATTGAGAAATACTCCTGGATTCAAAGTAAAGGTCCTCAGAGGAGACAAGCCTATGCCCAGGTTGATTCCTGCCCCACGAACCTCAAAACTCACCCTGCGAGGTCGTTTCTTGGTCTGGTGTGTAAACTGAAGGGCCCAGTCCCTGGTGGAGTGCTCAAACCCGCAGTTCCCTGGGGGCAGCTTGAGATGTTCGGCTCTGTAGATTAGGTGTTGGCCCTCACTGTCAGGGAGGGGCTCGATGATGTAGCTGAGGTTACTGCTCACCATGATGAGTCCTCTGTTGATAGGAGAAATAGAATCTCTGGTCACAGATTATGGTCCTGGAAAAGTCCCTAGCATACGGCTTAGTTTTCTCATAAGCAAAATGATAGTTGGTTTTGATCAATGTTTATTAACCTTATTAGGGGGCCATGCACCCCTTTATGAGGACCCAATGCAAGCCCAGACCCCTCTCTAGAGAAATGCACATGTATATAAAGTGTAGTGCACAATCTCAGGACACCTGGACCACCAAGGCTCATCCTGTGACTCCAGGTTGAGGTACTTCGAGAGCAAAGCAGTGAGCACGTGATTGAATATTGCTCTGAGAGAGCCCTCCTGCTTCAGGAAGGAACCAAACAACTACTCTGAAGGGGCAAGCCTAGCCTGCAGCCAGTAGCCTTCCCTTGTACCGCCCTGCTCCTCGGACACATACATACCTGGAGAAAAGAGGGGGAAAGAGTGAAGGGAACCAGGCACTTGTGTTAAGAGTGCAATGGTGGGCGGCGCCTATGGCTCAGTGAGTAGGGCACTGGCCCCGTATACTGAGGGTGGCAGGTTTGAACCCGGCCCCAGCCAAACTGCAACAAAAAATAGCCGGGTATTGTGGCAGGCGCCTGTGGTCCCAGCTACTCAGGAGGCTGTGGCAAGAGAATCACCTAAGCCCAGGAGTTGGAGGTTGCTATGAGCTGTGACACCAGCACTCTACCGAGGGCGAGAAAGTGACACTCTGTCTCTAAAAACAAACAAACAAACAAACAAATAGATAAAAAGAGTATAATGGTGAGGAAATCCCTTGAGTCACGTCAGCTATTATTAAAGGTGCTTCCACATTCGAGCGCACTTCTAAAAAGAGAGAGAAAGAATCTCTAGACTAGAAAAGCCCAGAAGGTTCTAAAGAGGCTGCACCCAGGACATTTAATGCTTACAAGGGTGGAAGGACAAGAATTCCAACAAGCCTCCCAAATCCAAATGTGCATATGACAAATAACAGCTCAAAACTTTACAGACTCAAGAAAAGCAGCCCAGGGGCCAGAGAAAGAACAAACACTGGCCTACAGATAAGGAGAGCCAGGTTCAGGATCTCCCTCCAACACTCAATTGTCATGTTTGTTCAACAAACATTTTAAATTTCTCTGAGCCTCAATTTCCTCATCCCCCAAATGGAAATAACTTGTCAGGACTCTTGGATGATTAAATGGAAAGACAAGTGTCCTTGAACTTGGAAACCAAAGCTAGAAGCAACACTGATGCCGTGTCTACTAGTCCTGAATGTCCCTTGTCAGCTATCTGGAGAAGTGACATCCATTACCAACCAAGTGTGACTACCTTTTTCCCTTCGATTACAGGTGCTAGCATTGACCTCCAGAGAAAGATGTCTTCATTCATTTTATTCTTTCACTCACTGAGCCCTTACTCAGTCCTAGACACAATGTAAACATAATCCTTGTCCTCAAGTAATTCTCAGGCCGTTGCAGGACCATCATTCATGCCACAGACATTTACTGCACCTGTGATGTGCCAGGAAACATAATAGCTGCTGAGAATGGAGCAGGGGACAAGACAGACAGAGCATATGCCCACATGAAGCTTAGAGGCTAATCATATCATATATAGCAGAGATAGCAAAAAGGCCACATCACCCCTAAGACTGATGGATTGATGCGTTTGTTTAGAATGTTCCATCCAGGCTTCTGTGGGCTTAGCTGGCCTCAGTGAGGAGAGCCAGGGCTGATGGTCTATTGCTATCACAAATGATCAATGAAAGGTGAGTGTAGAGGTCCATGCATCCTTGTTACAGTGAGAGGAATACAGAGACAAGGGAATGTTCTCAAGGCTCTGGGGAAGTAGGAAACCTAGGAAGCATTTCAAGTGCTCCAAAACCTCCTGCAGGCTCTCATTCACCCAGAGAGCTCAAAACTTACAGGATCTCCAACTCAGAGTCTTTGCCACTATCTCAGACTATCTTAGCTTCCACCCTAGTACAATCCCCGTGGGATCCCCTCCTAGGGTTTGCCCTTTGGGAAGAGGCTGTGATGCTCTCAGGAAATATAGTGCCAGGTTCTGATCAGCAGCAGCCGTTCCCAGAGTCCATCCCTGGCTGACTTCATTCTAGAGCCAGGGAGCCTGATGCTTCCCGGCTGCTTCACCCAGGCTGACACAGCAAATCCAACCAACCCCCAGTGAGGCACCTAAGGTACTCCCTGGACAGCTGAGGATGGGAGTGGGGCGAAGGGCAAGGGCCATATCCACTCCCTAATCCAGACAGGAAAGGGCAGAGGGGAGCACTGCCACAGGCATCCTGTTCCCAAGTTATCTCCCCATCCCAGCTGTCCAAGGCCTGGCCCATCACCTCAGTTTCCCCTAGTGGCTACAGGCAGAGGGTGTGACCACAAACCACCAGTGGTTCTGTACACATCAGGTTGTGGCTGCCCAGAGAATGGAAAGTTCCATATAGGAATCAGGGAAGTTCCAGTATAGGGCCACAAGGTGCAACTGGCCTGGCATCCCTTGAATGAGCCTCTGGGCCTAACAGGACAGAGACCAAGCCTAAGTTTGGTGCATGATAAATAATAATAATCACAGTGGCCAAAGATGACCAACTCTTTGCTATAGACTAGGCACTGTGCTAAGCATTTTACTATTCACAACAGCTTCTGGGATCCTTGCAACTATTATCTTCAACATACAAAATGGTAAAACTAAAGCTCAGCAAGTTTAATTAATTAGCCCAACATTTCATAAATACTAAGAGTAGGGGTTTGAACCCCAGCATTCTGGTTCATCCTAAGTCCCACAACCTTAACTCTGATGGTATACTGCCTTGGTCACAATAGCCCCGCAGAGTAGATCGGAAAGATACCCCCAGTTTACAGATGGCTCAGTGATGGTGATAGCAACTCTCCTCTGTGGTGTGACTACTGCCATGCAGCTGGCCTGTCTGAAGTCAGCTCTCGTTCCCTGGGAGACAGGAAGGAGGCATGCAGTCCACTTTTCATCATCTTCAGGTATCATTTATTGAGAGCTATCCAGATGCCAGGCCCTGCACTGCAAACATTATTCTTATTTCATTCCTACATCCACGTTATATGGTAGGTACTATCATAAATTCCATTTTATAATATGGAAACTGAGGTTCAGCGAGATCAAATAACAAGCTCTCACAGGGAATCTGGGGCCAAAGACTTATGGTCTGGCCCCTAGGCCCTTAATCTCTATGCTGTCTGCCTCCATCAGTGCATTCTACTGTACATGTCAGAGATTTCTAGGATTGGAGGTCCCAGGGACTTCTAACAAAATATTCTACAGTAGATTAGAAATATAGATGTCTGGGTCCAGCCTAAAAGACCTGATGCTGCGGGCCTGAGTGTCCATGCCACAGACAAGTCTCACGGGCAATTCCCTGCACAGTCACACTCAGGAACCGTGGCCTGGAGCCACACGCTGCTGTAGGAGCTTGCTTTTCCCAAGGGCCTGAGCAATGCTGTGTCAGGGCACAGGCAGATTACAGTGTGAGAAAGGCAGGCTCAGAAGGACACTGAAGTCCTTCCATCTACAGGATCCCATGGCCACTCCTCTCTCATCTGTTAACTGTAATCTACCCTGTGTCACAGTTGCAGACTTCCCAGACTGCCTGGGGACAGAGGTTGACCCCAGCACTTACAGTGAACCCCAGCTTTATTGCTGGGGGAGTTTCCCAGCATGTGGTTCCAGGGGCCCTCCCTAGTCACCACCCAAGTCCTCTAGCTGCTCTCCTCGGGCACCACCGGTCACTGGTCCTTCTAGGAGCCGTGGTTGATCTCATTTGCTAAATACTAGTACTGGAAGGGGCAGAACCCAGCAGGAGGCACAAGTGGGCTCCAGGAGGCTGGGTGGCTGGGACCTCACACGCTTGTCCGTTCTGTTCTCTGTCCTGTTCCTCACCTTAAGCGCTAGACACAAATGAAACTGTACAGAAGAACAGGCGAGGCCAGGCAGTTAGCCAGCAATTCATGTTTAACCCCTGAATAACCTACAGACACCCAAATGCATCCTTCTAGGAACTAGGCAAGAATGGCTACCTGGGAGCTTGTCCATTCAGAGCTAAACCCAAAGGAACTCATCCTACACCCCTAGACCTAGAGCTGCCCTAATAGGTGACCACCCTATAACCTGTCTTTCCTCTCCACTTCCTTTCAATTTGCATCCACATGAAAGGAGCTTCAGGTAACTTCAGAGGCAGCAGAGCAGAGGAGGCACACAAGTGATGTCCCCTCTCTGGGATGGGGTGGCAGGGCGCAGGTAGAGACGACAGGTTCAGGAGTGACACCTGGATTCACAGCCTGCCTGGCTCTGCTGTCTACTAGCTGTGTGGTAAGTTACGGAGTAACACTGCCTGTCTCCAGGGTTGCTGTGATGGCAGACTGAAGTAACAGGCAATGTTTACTCATAACCAAAGCAACACTTTAAAAGAACAGCTAAAGTCACTGAACCCAAACTGTACATGGAGCAAGGTGCAAAGCATCTTACTTCACAGCCATTCAACAGACCTACACTGAGAACCTACCATGTGATAGGAGCTGTTCCAGGCACTGGGAACATAGCACAATCATAACAAAGTTCCTGCTATCCAGAGCCTGGCCATCATCTCCTCATAGAAATCCACCAGTGATGTGGATATTGCTGTTTCCATTTTGCAGGTGAGAAAACTGAGGCTAGAGAACTGAAGTAGCTTGTCAGGTTTTAAGCCAGGATCTAGCTCCAGAATCTAAACTTGGCACAACTCAATGGTACTGCCCGCTGAGGGCTTAATCTGCAGAGTGCAGAACCACAGAAGTGGCATTTATTATCTGCTGTGTAGAAGGCAGGCGAGGTATCTAGAGGGGGAAAGAACATGCTACTTCTTATGGGTTGGCTCCATGGACAGGGTGGCCCAAAGGTAACCCATAAAGTTGCCATACATAGGAAAAATGGGAAATCCTAGCTACATGTACCTTTATTTATAAAATATTTATTGCAAAATTTTGCAAATATTTATTACAAAATATTTACTTAACATTCTCTACAAGTTGGCTCCCTCTTTATAAACTTTTTAAAGAATATTTTGTAAATATAGGTACATGTAGCTATAGTTTCCCATTTTTTCTATACCTGTATATGGTGACTTTGTGGGGACCTGTGAGACACCCTGTACCTGAGCCATCTCCTCTGCCCTCCTTCCTGACTCTGCTTATTTTCTCCGTAGCCCAGGGCTTCCAACACCAAAGGCCCCGTTTGACAGTCTGGCCTACTCTCGTTTTACAGGTGAGAGGAAAGCCTCCCCCAAAAGGAACTTGCTCAACAAACTCATCCGGTGAGTTAACGTTAGAGCCAGGGCCAGGTCCCAGGTCTCCTAATGTCTCAGGGAGGCACCAGCACAGCTCAGATAAGGGCAAACAAAACAGTTAAACGGGGAGAGGAAAGCACAGCAGCCAGGCAGCCAGGAAGTGCGGAGCTCGATCTCAAACTCGGAGTCCAGGCCGTCATGCACACATCCTCCATATCCTCCAGTACCCACTCTCTGTCTTGTTTCTCCCCCCACTTCTCTCACAGAATCAGAGTCCAGGGACCAGGGTTAAGGTATAATCACAGTGAATGTGAACCCCAGTTGTTGTTTTTTTTTTTTGAGACAGAGTCACTTTGTCACTCCCAGTACTGTGCCGTGACATAGCTCACAGCAACCTCAGACTCCTGGGCTCAGGCGATTCTCTTGCCTTAGCCCCCCTCAAGTAGCTGGGACTACAGGCACCTGCCTGGCTACTTTTAGAGACAGAGTCTTGCTCTAGCAGAGCTTGCTCAGGTGATCTGCCCGCCTCAGCCTCCCAGAGTGCTAGGATTACAGATGTGAGCCACCACCCTAGGGCCTCAGATTTTTCAGGACAGGGCTACTGTGGATGACTTATTGTATACCTTTGAAAGACTTTTTATATAATTAAACTTGCCAGACAATAGTATATAACATTCTATGCAACCATTAAATAGAAATAGAAATAGATCAGTGTATATCTAAAACATAAGGCTAAACTGAAACAAAAAAAATTACAGGACTATATGTATATATATATGGTCATCTTATATGGATGAAAAGAAATGTACATGTATATGTATTGAATAGACAATTATGTATTCTCCCCAAAGTCATTACAGTTAGGGAATGGGATTGGTTGGGAAGGTGAGACAGAGAACTTTCACTTTTGTAAGTTTATACATTCCTGTATGATTTGAATGTTTATATAACTAAACCTATGTTAGGGTTGATAGTAATGATAAATGACAAAAAGTCATAATGATGACTTTTACTAAATATTTTTTGGGAAAATAACTTAGCAATCAAGAGCCCCTGCTGCTGACAGACAGTGAGCTAGGGACAAACACCACACATGCAAACATGTGTTTCCAGAACACAGAGACACTGTGGCCCAGCACTGTCTAGATTTCTGCATAAATAGTAATCATTCCCTACATAGATACCATGTGTTAGCTTGCAAAGCATTTGTGCATGGGAGAAATTGTGTAAATATTCAGAGGATGGGTCCTTAATCTGTGACAGGCCAGGGGGTGGGGGTCTGGATACTTGCAATACCCCATGAGTGGGTATCTCATGTCCCTTTACTGGTGTAGTTTATAAGTATTCATGGCTTCCATCCAATTCACAAAGAGGTCCGGGACCCAAATAAGACCATAAAGCATTATACTCCATATTGATGTCCTCTCGAGGACAGATAACAAGGAACTGGTAGCAATGGCTGCCTCTGGAAAGGGGCCACATCCAGGGTGTAAAAGAAACCTATCTCTCATGGTATACTCTTTTGTATTATTTGAATTTATTCTTACTATGATCATGTATTACTTCTTCAGTTAAAGTAACCTGAAGAACTGCTTTGGAGAGAAAAGGGGGCCCAGGAGCTATCTAGAAGCTCAGATAAATTCCTCTGGTTTTTATATCATTAGCCTGAATATTCCCCTTGGTGTAAACCCTACCTATTTCCTCTAATCACAAGGAGTATGTTTCCAGGAGAGAAGAGCAATCGCTATGGAGATTTTCCATTGCAAGTGCTTTATGAGCGTTGGGAGGTGACTTGAGTTTGGACTACATGGGTTTGAACACGGCCTCTGCTGCAGCTGCTCCTTCTCCAGGGTCCAAATGGAGCCATCTGGCACAAGGCTCCAGCTCTTAAATCAATCCACCCACCACCTCGGTCTCTTAAGGTGTATAGTGAGAGGGCTGGGAAAGTAAGACGAGTGCATCTCACCAGAGGAAGCGTGCAAAGCAGAAACACATGGATGGCTCAGCCAGCTTCCCCCGTCAGCACTGCTGCTGGAATGATTTACAAGAGGCGAAGCCAAGTTCCCACTGCTCCAGACTGAGCGGATGGAGGAAAAGGGCGAGAGAAGCAGGTCACACCTGCATGTCCCCTTTCTTCCTTCTTGGGACAGACTTTGTTTACTTGCAGACTGCAGGTGGTGGTGGCTGGCCTGCAAATACCACCATGAGGCCAGTTGGTTTGGCTCAACCAGGTCACGCTAAATGGGGGACTTGGAACCTAGTCTGTTACTGCCTCCCAGCCAAAGCCTGTTTCCTGCCTAATTCCCTCTGGCCAACTCACCGTAAGACTTAAAATTAAGACATGGCCCAATTTATAAACAGACACGTGGGACCTGCAGCGTGTGGGGCCTTCGATTTGTATGGAAACCTGGTAGGTCTTAATTTCACTGTGAAAAGATGATAAGAATCCCATATGTTTATAAAGTGCTGTAGACTTAAAATAACAATCTCTACCAGGCCTAACGTTGATGTTCATTTTAGGCAAGGAAACTGAGGACTCCAGAAATTACTTTACAATGTCTGGTTTTCCTCCACTTACAGGGCATGAACAGAAGGGAGGTACCCAGTACTAATCTGGTGAATGAAAGGAGCAGTCATCGAATCAATCCATCAATACAGAGAGAAAGAGTAGAGGCTGGGCAGAATGGCTCACGCCTGTAGTCCTAGCACTCTGAGAGGTCAAGGCAGGTGGATTGCTTGAGCTCAGAAGTTTGAGATCAGCCTGAGCAAAGCAAGACCCCATCCATACTAAAAGTAGGAAAAATTAGCTGGACACCGTGGTAGGTGCCTGTAGTTTCAGCTACTTAGGAAGCTGAGCCAAGAGGATTACTTGCGCCTGAGAGTTTGAGGCTGCTGTGAGCTATGATGATGCCACCTCATTCTCTTTGGGTGACTCTGTCTCAAAAAAAATTAGTATACAGTAGAGCCACCTCCTACCAGCTCATGAGAGCCAATGAAGGGCACAGCTTTTCAATTCTGCCTTCTACAACTTCTTATAGTAGCTTGAAATTGAGTGGAAGTACCTTTATCAGTATATTGGCAGATGCTATTAATCAGGACTTTTCCTCTTTTTCATAGAGGCAGTTTCCCAGCACACTGGAAACTGGTACCATGTCATACAGGCAATTGGAATCCAGGTTTTTTAGATCATTATTCTTTTTCAAAAAAAGAAAAGTATGAAAGGCAGTGCCTGTAGCTCAAGGAGTAGGGCATCAGCCCCATACACTGGAGGTGGCGAGTTCAAACTCAGCCCTGGCCAAAAACTTCAAAAAAAAAAAAAAAAGAAAGAAAGAAAAGGGAAAAGGAGAGTGGGAGGGGTCTAAATAAATAAAATTACTCCAACACACATGTATAGATCCTATCACATGGAACTCACGAGGGCAGGCTGGTGGAGAGAAACAGAGTTTTGAGGTATAATTCCTATTCTTAAGGAGCACATGTTCTCAGGCACAGAGCAGCTGGGGATCTTGGTAGATGCACGTTAAAATCCAAGGAGCTGCCGCATTCTGAGCAAGCTCCCAGGCGAAGCTGATGCTGCTACCTGAAGACCACACCTAGAGAGGCAGGGGCCCAGGAGGCTGCCAGCTGGTGACAAGGTGCCAGCGCCACCTTGCTAAGGTCAGATAGCTGTTAACACTCAGAATCCTCACAACACCAGGAAGATATTCTTCTCATCCATATTTACAGATGAGACCATTGAGATATTCAGCTAGTGACTCAAATCTGGGTGGTCTGGCTAGCTTGAAGAAGCCAGGGCCACTCTAGAAAGTGTCATCTGCTTAGAACTTTTCTGTTGATTTCCTGTCTTGCAAATTATCCTTGCCTCTCCTTCTTCCTATTTCTCCTTCCCCCTTCACTAACTGCCCGTTTCTGATTTTACCACCTACAAGCGCTTCTACCAGAGAAGGGCTGAGGAGAAGGTAACCGAATGCTTAGCTCATCAGTGTTGAGTATATTAACCACATGTCTTATTTTCTGTCTCTGTTGCTTTGACATCTAGGGTCTTGCTGACCTGATCTGCCAGATCCTAGGGATGGCATTTAATTTTCCAGCTACCTTGCCTGTCACATGCAAGCCAGCCAATCCAGCCATCTACTTTACTGGGCTCTCAGCCTGGGGGCCACTATGCTCCTGCCCTAATCACTCCAGAACTGGTACAGGACAGCTAAGGACAAAAAGCCTGTATGCCCCAGAGATTGCTGGAATTATTCAAACTAGTCAATACTAACCCTGCTTCCTCTGTGTCAACCACTTCTTCCTGCAGAAACCACAGAAAGACTCTTGCCCAGACTCCTTGCTCCCTTGTCCTGGACCAGCCCCAGGGCTTCCCTCCATGCCCTCACTCTTGTGACATAGCATGCCCCCTCCTCTTCTGTATGACCATCTTTTCAATAGCACTTGTCCCTGGAGATGCTGGCCTTACCATACCTAATGGTAATAAAATCTATATTTTAAAACATCAAATTCATGAGGGAAGTTAAACAAATTCCAGTGCCTTTCTGGATCACCTAGGATTCCCCTTGCCCTCCCAGGCCCGCCCTTACCCAGTCCTTTGCCATGAGCTTTGATGATGCCACAACACTCTACCCAGGGTGACTCTGTCTCAAAAAATATGAGTATACAGTAGAGCCATCTCCTACTAGCTCATGAGAGCCAATGAAGGGCATAGGTTTTCAATTCTGCTTTCTACAACTTCTTATAGTAGCTCGAAATTGCCCTGGGGAGGGTACTGGGTGCCCCCCGAAGCTTCAGGGTTTCTTACCTAATTCCCCGGCAGGTGCTGAGCGTGACACTGGATTGCTCTGCCTCTCTCACTGTGCCGTGGTAAAAGCAGTGATCCTAGCAAGGAAAAAGGAAGTGGTCAGGCCAAAGAACATTGATCAGCACGGCAATGCTAGCATCTCACGAAAGTGATGGGTGATTCACAGCTTCTCATATATCTTCCTTAACCTTATGGCACTTTACAACCTGCAAAGACCTTTCCCAGCTACCATTTTATTTGACTCTTATCATAATCCTGGGAGAGGGGTCAGGGCAGATGTCATTATCTCCATTGAATAGAGAATGAAGGTGGGACTTGGAGGAGCAAAGAGATTTGCCAAAGGTCTTCCTGCTAGGTGGAGAACCCAGGATTTCCAGATCTGTTACAGCCCTTTCCATGGTATGATGGTAGCCACAAGAAACACTGATTTCTGAAAGAGCCCACGTCCCTACCAATGTCACCTTTAAAACCCCCTGTTGTGGGTTGAATAGTGTCTCCTAATATTCAGAACCACCACAACCCCAGAATATAACTCTATTTGGAAATAGAGGTTTTGCAGGGTTTGCTTGATGAGGTCATACTGGATTACAAAGTTCCTAAATCCAATGCCTTGTGTCCTTGTAAGAAGAGGAGACAACAGAGACACACAGAAAGAGAAGAGGCCATTTGAGGACGGAGGCAGAGGCTTGAGTAATGAAGCCTCACGCCAAGGCGCACTAATGATGGCCAGGAGCCACTGGAAGCTGCAAGAGACAAGGAAGGATTCTTCCCTAGAGGTGTTGGATAGAGCACAGTCCCACCCTCACCATGATTTTGGATTTCTAGCCTACAGAACTGTGGGGGAATAAATTTCTGTTGTTTTAAACCTCCAAGTTACTCCCCCATCTCCTCCACAGCTCTTTATGCCTTCCTTCCCTGACTCCCTCCACACTTGGGTCCTAGTCAGTTTGGCTCCTGTGTCTATGAGGTCTGCTGCTGCTCTCTGGTCATTGTGTCTCATGGCCACCTGGTATTCCCAACCCAGCTGTGGAACACCAATCTGTGCCAAGCCCTGGACCAAGACCGGAGACACAACAATGAGTAAACACAGCTTCAGCCTCTGTGGGGCTTAGGTTCTGGTTAATGACTGTGTCATTAATCAGAAAGCCAAACAAAGGGATAATTATAGCCCAGGCATGGTGGCTTATACCCATAATCCCAGCACTTAGGGAGGCCAAGGTAGGAGGATTGCTTGAGGCCAGGAGTTCAAGACCAGCCTGAGCAACAGAGCAAGACCCTGTCTCTGAAAAAAATAGAAAAAAAAATTTTTTTTAATTAGTCAAGCATGGTGGCAGGCACCTGTAGTCCCAGGTACTCAGGAGGCTGAGGCAGGAGGACTGCTTGAACCCAGAAGTTGGAGATTGCAGCAAGCTATGATCATGCCACTGCACTTCAGCCTGGGCAACATAGTGAGATCCTATCTCAGAAAGAAAAAGAGAGAGAAGGAAAGAAAAGATATAATTACAAACCACAAGGAATGGCTTAAATAAATGTTTGAGGTGCTGACAGATAGATGAATAGAGCACTGTTGAGTGTGCAAAAGAGCAAAACCAGATAGATGAGCCAAACCAGGACTGTCCCCCATAAACCAAGGGTACTACGAAGGGACTCATTCCTGTACGCTTCTTCACAAATAAGTCAAGAGAGAGAGATGTTCAGAACAGAGAAAAGGTAAAACCCTCAGGGTAGAGCAAAGTTCTGAAAAGATCTTAAGGATGTAAACTCATAGTTACAGACATAGAAGCTTCTTATTTTCCAACACCTGAGCCTGAGCAGGGCCAATCGTAAATGTTCAGGCCTCCACATAAGTGACCATCTCATGTCTAAGACCATGCTGCTTGTAGTTGTTGCTCTGTGCCCTGCTGTTGACCCAGCAGATAGCTAACCCATTTGTCTGTATTCTCTGGCCCCATCTCTCTCCCATCTCTAAGCATAAGTATAAGCACAGCCAAATAAGTAAATTCAAGCATTGTGGCAAATCCAGGCCCCTCCATCAAGCAGGTATGTAAACAGCTCCACAACCTCTCTCTGAGCCCCCACATGTTCAGGCTCCCCCTCCCAGAGTGGTTGTGATAATGCTATACTCAAAGGAGCTAGCAGAGTTCTAGGCCCAGAGCTGCAGGCAGCAAACGTTAGTGACCATGCTAGCATTAAATTCTCCTTCATCAAAGACACAATGTGGCCCTGAGGGACCTGGAAGCCCACCAATGGGCTGAGTCCGGACTGCACTGTGTCAACTCTATATCCTGTGCCACTGAGCCAAGCAGCCAGGTCAGGGGACACAGGCCAAACTGACACTTGACTAGAGCTCACTCTCTGGACCACTGTGTCCTTTCATCTGCTGATAATCCACGGACAGCAATGTGGCTCCTTCCCTTTCAAGCTCATGCAGTCAGAAGGAGGGACAAGGGCCAAGTCTACCTTTGTATCAGACTTTTCTGGACCTTAAACAAGAGCAATGCTGCCCTTCCGAGGAGTACAAAAGAAAGTACCCACCCTGGGGGCAGAGGGCACTTCCAGCACATGGGAAAGATGGCGAGGCAGGCCAAACCCTCCTTCCAGCTGGCATTCCATCTGCTTTCAAATGCCAGCCTGTCAGGTGGCTTCCCTCCCTACACAGGCTCTGGGATTCAGAGGACGATCATAAAGTACTCAGTCCCAAAGCTGGTCCTCAGAACTCAGCAGAGGCCTTGAACCCCACCACACAGGGTCAGTCACAGGGAAGAGAGGGCCAGGCCTGCATGGGGGCAATGGGGCACACAGAAGCTGGTGAGACAGAAAGTCAAGGAGTTTAGAAATGCATGTCAGCTACGGTTCCAAAATGCTGGTGTTATCACAAATAAAGAGAATTCAGATCCTGGGATGGCTGTGAAGAATCCCAGTCTCTCTTGCTATCTTTAGATTGATTCACAGGCTGAGTGCTCTCTGAAACGGCCTAAGCATTGATTTTTGCAGCATGCTTGACAATCCAGAGGGCTTTCCTACAGATGACCTCCTGTGATCATGATACCTGCCACTTACTGTCGTCAACAGTAAGACCTAACATCTGCCCAGCTCTTACCACTGGCTGAACAACATAGGCAG
The DNA here is from genome assembly GCA_963574575.1 of Galagoides demidoff. Lineage (NCBI taxonomy): Eukaryota > Metazoa > Chordata > Mammalia > Primates > Galagidae > Galagoides > Galagoides demidoff. The sequence continues at coordinate 10,365 of CAUYQV010034607.1, read as the reverse complement.
ATTTTTTCCCCCCTTTATGTGTGAACACAGTTTTTAAAGATAGATAGGATTTTCATGTTTTAAAAAGAGGAAAAAGAAAGTTAGAGAGGTTGTAAGTCGTTCACAAGGTGACACAGCAAAGAGGAGACCGGAACCCAGCAGCCTGGCCCCACACTCCATCTGCTGCCTCTCCCAGAAGTGGCAAAGGAAGGAATTGATTTGTCAGAGCTCTGTCATCCCCCGGCTTCCCGATCATCAGGCAAGACAAGTTCTAGTCTAAGCCTTGCCCCTTACTGGTTAGCCAAACTTGGGCAAGTTACTTCTGCTCTTCTCTCGATTTCTTCATCTGCAAAATGTAAGGCTGGAAGAGAACTCTCATTTATAAATTTCCAAGAAAACCAGTGATTCATTTTGCCTCTGTAGCTCTGTGAGTCAGATATCAGCATATCCACTTTATAAAGGAGGAAACTCAACACTAGTGTGGTCAAAGGGTTTGTTTAAGGTCACATAGCTAGTTAAAGCCAAGACTATAAGCCTGGCTTCAGACCTCAAACCCTGTAACTCCTTCCACGGAAACACGTTCATGACCCATCCCCAGTGACCTGACCTAGATCAGGGCTGTGGCCTAAAAGACTCACTGAGGAGTCTTGATAAGGTTCCCAGAACTCCCCCAGGCAAGTTTGGTAGGAGAACAGAGTCATCAACAACACTTGGGTCAAGTGCAGCTAAATGGTTTATTCCATTCTCATTTCTCTTTGAGATCTCAGCATCCAAATGACCCAGTGAGAGCCCCATAGGCCTGGGTGGGGGCTCTGCAAAAGTGCAGTAGCAGGGGATATCAGAAAACAAGTGAGCGTCCCACGGTTCAGTCAACAAGACTTTCGGAAGGAGGGGGATGAGGGATGAGGGAAGTTCTCTCCCACTCCTCTGTGTCTGAAAGGCCCTTACAACCTCATTGCCTAACGCACAAGCTGACAGCACAAAGGACAAGTCATGGGGCAATCATGAAGTCAGTGCATTCTGTGGCACCTCCGCCTGATGGGGCCACCCTGAGGGGGCTTTCACAGCAGGAAACATGAGCTCATGGCAAACTGTGGACTGAGACCCATTCTTGAGCTGTATGGAAGAGGCAGGAGCCAAGCTCAGAGGCACAGAGGAGTGTGGAGTCACAGCTGGACAGCCTCCCCAGAGATGAGGAAACGCAGCGAAGATACAGCCTGCCTCGCCCGCTGCAGGCACTGGCTGCACTAGCAACCCCTTCCCCATCCAGGAAGGTCTTGGTGAAGAAGGCAGCAGTGACCTTCACATTCAGCCCCTGAACATAGCCCTGAGCTACCTGGTTAGTCCGTAGGCTCTAGACCTTTCATATCTATCAAGACTTAACATTTCTGTGTCCCTTCCACCCACGGGTAAGGCGGTGACCTAATCAGAGCCGTTAATGACTGACAGTGGCTGGCACTGTCTTGTCAGATGTGTACACTCTGGCGATGGGGGATCTCTGGTTCTGTGGAAGGTGCTGGAGGAGCTTGAGGCTGAGGGCCTCTGCTACTGTCCTCCACATACCTCCCTTCTCCTTCACCCCCTCTCATCAACCTGGGTTCTGAGAAAGGGCACTGGAATCCAGGGTTCCTCAACTTGGGCACAACAGTCATCACAAATTATCCTGGGAGCAGGATAATTCTGTTGTGGAGGGTTTGTCCTATGCATTGTAGAATGTTTGGCAGCATCCCGGCTTCCAGCCCCTAAATGCTAGTAGCTTCCCTCCCCCCACCCAGTTGTGACAATCAAAACTACCTCTGCCAAGTGTTCCTGGGGGGGGAGCAGAGTGTAGGGGGCATAGCACCTGGCTGAAAACCACTGCTCTGAGCTCACAAATTCCAATAGGCACCCTGTTGGAAAGAGACAGCAAAGAGACAGCAAAGCATGAAATGGGCGTGATTGTGATTCTCTACCCTAAACCAGGGACAGTGAGGTGTGGTAAAGCAAACTATTGTGTATCCACCTGAAAGACCATTTTCCAAATGATAAACCGTTGCCTTTGTGCAAACATTCACACTCGAAAATAACTTTCAGGGGAAAAATATCCAGTATAAAGATATCAGCAAAATAAGAAAAGCTTCATAACTTAGAACCACATCAAAAAGGCAGACACAAAATTTGTATGCACAGTGATTACAACTCTGTAAACCTTATACTTCCATTTTTAAAAGGGAGGTACTGATTGACTAGTAAAGTAAGGATTATGACTAAATTATTTTTTTAACTTAAAGTTTTATTGAAGTGTGGCTTATGAACGTGAAGCAAAGTAAAGGTATGCTTCCCAATGACTTCTGTCAATGTTAATCACAAGCAATGACCCCGAATATTCTATTTGTTTGTTTAGCCATATTAGCTGGCAAGGGATAGGGAGCACTCATGAAACAAAAAATACACATTTCGTTTCTCCTATTAGCTCCTGGGGGTTTGGTCAGGAGAAACAATCCTTGAGAGGAGGGACCACCTCCATCAGAACCTCCTCAGTCCGCAGGAGTGGTATCAGGAGAGGGCAGCGGCTGGACAGACACCTGCTGACCTGAACTCACCTCTGATTTCAGCGTGGTGGTTTGAGGGCTACCACTTGGAGTATAGTGGGTTTCTGTGTAGGCTGGAGCAAAAAGGTGCCTGCAAACAACAAAAAGCAATATTTTTTATATCTTCAGTTAATGGGCTACATCCTCCTGGTAATGGGGGCTGGTGATTTTAACTGAACAAGACAGGACCACCATAAGCATCTCCATACAAAAGAAACTGTGCAGCCACAGGGGCTAAGGAACAAAGGATCCAGAGGAAATGTGTTGTTAATTTTACATTTACTGGGATCATTACTCCAATGAGATGGAGTGGAAAGCAACTGAAGCATTTTTCTGGGTCTCGGGAAAAGACGCATGCAAACACATACAAAATTCTCCAGGGTCTATGGACTCTCCTCGATTGATTTTTTTCAGTGTTGCATCCACCAATTTTTAGTATCAACAGATCAATTTTTTTTAAGAGAATAACTCTGCCCCCCTGATGGATATTTTGTGAGATTGTCCGTCAAAGTGACCTACTTAGCCCTGGCCAAGGGGTGGCCCTGGTTCCAAGCTAAGCCAGTGGCGTGATGTTGCAAAGTCTGAACAGATGGAAGCAACACCATCTGCTCCTCTGTTACTGCCACCTGAGTTCCCAGAGCTGCCTCTGCCTGTCCTTTCTGAGAACGCATGGTTCAGATTTCCTGAGACCTGGTAGTTCTGTATGTTGCCCTTCCAATACATCCATTATTTTCTTTTTTAAACTTGGACATTGTTTTCTCTCTTGTCACAGACCCCTGGAAGTTGAGGTTAAGAATCCCTCATGAAGGCATTGGCTCATGCCTGTAATCCTAGCACTCTGGGAGGCTGAGGCAGGAGGATTCCTTGAGCTTAGGAGTTCAAGACCAGCCTGAGCAAAAGCAAGACCCCCGTCTCTACTGAAAACAGAAAAAAATTAGCTGGGCATCGGTTGTGGTAGGCACCTGTAGGCCCAGCCACTTGAGAGGCTGAGGCAAGACGATCCTTTGAGCTTAGGAGTTTGAGACAAGCCTGAGCAAGATTGAGCCCCATCTCCACTAAAAACAGAAAAAAAATAGCCAGGCATTGTGGCAGACACCTGTAGTTCCAGCTAGTCGGGAGGCTAAGGCAGGAGGATCCAGAAGTTTGAGATTATTAGAAGCCAGCCTGAGGCCATGGCATTCTAGCCTGGCATGGGCAACATGCCAGTGAGACTCTATAAAAAAAAAAAGAAAGAAAGAAAAAGAAAAAAAGAGAAGAATCTCTCATCAGACATCAAAGTCTAAGTGATGCCAAACAAGGTTCCTAGGATTTCTCTGTAAAAGTTAAAAGACAAGTGAAAAGAACCAAATGGATGTTTCAATTAGTTCCACCACATTAAAAGCATTCATTCTTCTATAGAAAGTCAAGGTCAGGGTACAAACAGGTTTATAACGGGAAGGCACCATTAGAAATTCGAGTCTGGGGTGGGGCCTCTGGCTCAAGGAGTAAGGCGCCAGCCCCATATACCAGAGGTGGCAGGTTCAAACCTGGCCCTGGCCAAAAACTGCAAAAAAAAAGAAATTCGAGTCTGACAGTGTGTGGCCATCCTGAATGTGCCCCATCTCATCTGATCTTGGAAGCTAAGCAGGGTAGGGCCTGGTTAGTACTTGGGTGGGAGAAATTGGGAGTCTGACAAAGAAAGAATACTCTGGCTTTATACAGGGTGGACATAAAGGACAGAAAGTTCATGTGTAATTTACTATGTTAAACTATTTTAAATTGCACATGACCTTTATGTTCACCCTCTATGTACTAATATGGGAAGATGTCTAAAATTGAGTTAGATAGAAGCAGTAAATTAGAGAAAAGTATGTAGCTTAAAACTCCATTTTAATGAAAAATGAATAATTGTACACACTAGTGCATGCATCACAAGCAACAAGAGAAAAAAATGCCCATTAGCGCTGATTATGTCAGGGGATTGCAGAAGATGTTCACAATGTAAGTTACACATTTCTGAACTAGTTGACTTGTAAAACAATTATAAGATAATGTTTTTTGAAAACTGAAAACCTAATTTACAACTGCCTTTAAAATGAAGAAAATGTAGGCTGAGGCCAGCACAGAAAGCCAAACAAATCTATAGGGACAACTGGGTTTTGAAAGAGGCGACACTTCCCAGCAAGAGAGGGTCATTATTATAAAGGGTCTCTAGAGTCACTTGTAGCTGTATGTTCTAGAACTCTTGAATCTCGGATTTCCCTCTACCACCAGGGTTCAGTCAGAAGGTAAATACCACAAGAACTGTCTCTTGTATGATGTCAAGGCCTTCAGCATCCATCCTTAGACAAGAAGAAAAGAAACCCAACAGAGAAATACAAGAATAAAGCAAAGCACAAACCCCAGCTCCTGTAGAGAAACTCTCATTTGCAGGAAAACTTTGGGCCAGTAGCCAACTTGCCAGAATCAGTCTCCCTGCCTTTTCTCTTTCTCCTTAGCCAGTTATAGCTGTTATTTTGAGCCTTGGGCTCAAAAGACACCCATTTGTCTGAGGAAGATAACTGTAAGCCCCAGGACAGCATAGGCCTAGCAGCTTTGCTCACTGATACATATCAGTGCTTAACATTTCTTCCACGAAAAGATTCCTTAGCTAATTGCTGGATGAATGAGTGAATGAATAGTTCAGTGTACTAGGAGCATAGAGCATGAGCCAGAGTCTGGAAGAGTGAGGTTTTGATTTCAGCTCCAACATTTACTGTCCCTATGGCAGTAAGTAAAATAACATGAAGTAAGTTATTTTACTTACTGCCCTAGAGACAGGGGCATGAGCAAGTTATTTTACCTCCCCAAGCCTTTGTTTCCTCTTGTGCAAGAGATGAGGATAATACACTCACTATCTTGATTGGGTATAACAGGCTTAACACCATGCCTGGCACAGAGTGGAGCCCAATACAAGTCAGTAATTATCATTATTGCTTTCAACAGGGATTGTGATGAAAGAACCCAGAAAAACTGCTGGAATTTCCCTAATTTTCTCTAACTCTCCTCAGCCATTAAGTCTCTAGGACATCACTTGAGAGAGGTGGTAAAAAGCAATCTGCTCACTGCTACAGGCCATTTCCTGGCCTGCTTTCATAGGCTGCATAATAGAGGCTGGTCAGGGCTTCACAGTTTAATGGTTCATCCCGGGTGCCCACTGGAAGATGTGAATTTTCCCTTGGGAAATGGCCTCCTGGTAGATACATTCTCAGCCATTTTAGCAAGGGGGGAAATCATTCATCCAAGTCCCATTAAGATGCTCCAAACTGATCCTCAGAGGACTCCCCCTGGTTGTTGGTCCTCAGGCACAGGTCTTCAGAAGATAAGAATCTTTCTACAGCTCCTTTTTCTAAGGATCTCTCCCCCTAACCCATCATAGGACCCTCAGAACTTCACTACTAAAAGTGACCCCAGAAATTATACTGCCAAATCTACTTGACTATGGGTGGGGACCACGGTTGTTTTTCTAGAGTTCTCCCCAGCTCCCAGCACCCGGCTGGCAGGCAGTATATATGTATTCTGTGAAAAAGTGGACGAGTGACTAGATGCACGAAGGAATGAAAGAACCCTCTACCTAGAGTAGGAATCTGCCATATGGACGGTGAACACTGGGCACCTCCAGGGCAGGAGCTCCCGAGACTACCCACTCCATTTCTGACCACACACAGTAATTCTTACAATGGATTAGAAACTATTTCTCTATAACTGCACCCATGGCCTTCATTCTGGCTTCTGAATCCACACAGAATAATCTACTTCCTCTCCCATCTGCCCACCCTTTCTGAACATTACCTGGAAACTACTTAAAAACACAAACTGTCTGGCCCCACCCCAGACCTACTGAATCAGATAGAAACTCTGAGATTGGGGCTCAGCCACCTGTTTTAACCACTCACCAACTGCCCCAACCTAGGCCCATGCACGCCTGCCTTCCCCGCTGCTGCTGTCCCCTCAGAGAGGAGGCCACAGGGCCACCACATCTTGTTCTCATCTCCTCCCTGACAAGGGGCTGGCTCAGCAGATCGGCAGGAAGCCGTCTCTCACCACGGGATTGCATTAGGATTTTCAGGAAATGAGTTGTGAGTGATGTGCATCCAGGAAGAGAGAAAGACTATCCAAGATTTCCCATCCTGCCCCCTCCTTTTTCTCGCTTTGACAGAAAAGCAATTTCTGTTGCACCCTACCGCTTTTCACCCTGTCCGCTTGGCTCAGGGTCCAGGGTCAGGCAGAGATCAGCAGGACGCGCCCACCCTCATCATGACGACAGTGGCTAGCACTGCACTGCTGACTCTGGACAAAACACGGGTCACTCAGACCCCAAAGTTCTTGAGGAAAACCTGCATCTTCAGAATCCCACCTAGGAAAATAAGCTGCCCCACGCACTGGACATAAAACACAAGGTCACTCACTAGGGAAGAACTGGAGCCTGTTTGCACAAGCAGCCAGGCCCCCAGAGCACTCTGCAGTCTGACAACAGCTCTGACCCATCTTTCTAAGGCTCGGAGCCTTCAATCCCAGGACAACTCCTTTAAGTAACATCGGGCAAATTTCACATGCCTCTCTAGAGAAAGGAGAAGCAAGACTAATAGAAATTGCAAAACATCTTCAGGGAACTCAGTCCTCCTTCCTCCTGCTTCAGATAAGCAAAACCACAAAGACAGTGAAAACTATTTCCAAACTACCTTGAGAAACAACATAGACTGACAGCTCAGTATAAGCAGGCCTCACTGGGCTCATCTCAGGAGCAAATCTTACTGCCGCCTCCTTTCCTGGATCTTGCAGCATCTTTTAGGAGTTACCCAGGCGTTTCAACCCTGATGATGCTGGGCGGGCAGGGGCCGGGGGGAGTGGTATAGCCTTGCTAGTCTCTTTTATTTCACATGGAGGGTCTTCACCCTGCCTGTGTTAGTGTGTTAGTGACAATGTCACTCTTCATGTCATCGTAGAACTACCCCAGTAACTGCAGAAGACCCAGAAAGTCTATGAGAAACTATAAAATCCCTCCAGGCACAGTGGCTCATGCCTGTAATCCTCGCATTCTCGGAGGCCAAGGTGGGTGGACTGCTTGAGTTCAAGAGTTTGAGACTAGCCTGAGCAAAAGCAAGACCCCCATCTCTGCTAAAAATAGAAAAACTAGCCAAGCATCGTGGCAGGTGCCTGTAGTCCCAGCTACTAAGGAGGCTGAGGCAAGAGGATTACTTCAGCCCAAGAGTTTGAGGCTGCTTTGGGGATCCAGAGGTCCTCAAACTTTTTAAACAGGGGGCCAGTTCACTGTCCCTTAGACTGTTGGAGGGCTGGACCATGGGGCCCAGGACAAGTCAGCTGCTAAGCAGGACAGGCAGCAGCGGCAAAAACACCTGGCGGCCCAGATAAATGTCCTGGGTGGGCCACATGTGGCCCGTGGGCCATAGTTTGAGGACGCCTGCGTGAGCTATGATGATGCTACAGCACTCTACCCAGAGTGAGACTTTTGTCAAAAAATATATATATATAATAAAATCCCAGGTCCCCATGCCAGCCTACCTGGGAATTATACTCTCTGCAGAAGGACTAAGGAATTCGTATTTCTAATAGTTTGTCCAGGTGATACTTTTCAGTCTCTGGGTATTGTTCTAACTACATTTGATCAATTTTAACATTTTTAATAATTCTTTCCATTTCTAGCCTTCTAATCACCTACCAAACATCTTTATACCAGCATAGCATCGAGGGAAAGTCTAGGGCTCTGAACAAGTACTTTGGTTTGAATACTAGCCACACTAGGCAACTGCCTTTCTAAACCCTGAAAGTAAGGCAAAAGATGACTGTGGTTCCTTTCAATGTCACACAAGAGCACTGTCAGGCCCTAGACTCAAAGAGGGCTGTCTAGGGTTCTCTGGACTCTATGGGAGGAATGTGGTTTTGAAAGACTTACTGCTTACGATTAATAAGGGCACTCTTGTACCACTCTGTAGAATCAGATGTTAACTCGTAAAAACTTAATAAGATACAAGAGAAATGCAAATATTTCCATGTAGTAGAAAAGATAACTGCAAAGCTTATGCTTTTATTGCCCCTAGGAAATTACTAGTTTTGTATCTAATTTAGCCTTCCTTTTGTCACTATTTAATACACACACGCACACACACTCCTAGGTTTCCCTTACCCAATTTTAAGCCAGTTTTACCATCTTTCTCGTTCCCCCATTAATTAGAGGAATACAACTTCATGAGTGCTCACAATGTATTTGCATGGGAATTGTTTTCACTGGAGCCGCCTAAACCGCCTCCATTTCCCAGAATGCAAAATGGGCAGCTTGATAATTACTATCTCATAGCAACATTGAAAGGCTCGAGGAAGCAAATATGTTCAAATTCCAGCTCTGACACCTACAAAGGGAAAGTCAGTAACTGTTCTATGCCTCGGTTTTCTCCTGTACAGAATGGAGAGAATGATAGAATCTACTTCACAGGGCTGTGGTAAGATTGTGTCTAGCACACCCAGTGAGACTCATATGCCTACTTGTTAGATAAAATGAATAAATGTGAAAGAATTCTTTGTAAAGTAGAAAGCATTCGTGCTCTGCAAACATCATTGTTATGATGTTTTCCAGCACCAGCACTAGCTGAAAAAAATGTGTCAAAATCCTGATAACTGGAAAATATAGACAATGGGCATCTGAAGGTCTCTCTTTTGGGGAGTATATTTGTAAATTTTGATATTAATACTTTTTGACTAAGTGATAAGGTGCACATCATAATCCACTCAGCCTCACTTTCTCTTTCTACCAAATGGAAATGGTGAAGGAGCAGAACAGGCACTGGGAAGTGTCTTTCAACAGAAGAGACTGCTATTTTAATGTCATGGCCTACGCTAGCCCATATCTGGGTCAAAAGAACAAATTCAGCAAGCATTGTTTGGTTTGGTTTTGAAAGATGATGAAAATAAATGGGGAGGAGAGACAGCTTAGCACTGTTTCAGAACCCAGATTTCCAAATCAGTGCTCATTCCACCTCTGACTCCAAAGGAATGGAAACAAACCAACATGCCAAAGCCACGGCCCCAAAACCAAATAAGGGATTTGTAAGTCCAGGGGGCCAAAAGCAGAGGCATTCTTTTTTGAGGGAAAAAAGACAAAGCCAAGGAAGGGGGAATTTTAAAGCCCATTCCTACAGTAAAGATCTGGGGCAGCCTCCTAGCCCAGGAACTCACTTGAACAAGCATCATTGGTGCCGGAGGACCAGTTTCAGAGGCAACACTTTGAAGGCAAGATGGCACCACCCAGAAGCTGGCAAAAAGCCAAAGCTCCTGGGTATGTTTTCTTTAACCTCCTATTAAGGAAGTTTCCAAACAATGTATTAAATCAACACTCTTTTTCACCAACCGCTTCCCATGACGTCTTCCCCCAGTCCCCACAAGACCTGGCACTCTTCCGACCAGCTCCTGGTCCTGTGTCCTGCTTTTACAATATAGACCAAAGGATGTTTGAATGAGTACCATTTACTCCTTTGGCCAGCAGGGCCTTTACTTAATTCTCTTCATGCCGCCCTCTTGGCTGCCTCTGCACTACAAGGATGAGCAACCTCTCTGCACAAAGGTGGCCATCAAAACAGCATGGTACTGGTACAAAAATAGAGAGGTAAATGTATGGAACAGAATAGAGAACCAAGAGATGAAACCAGACACTTATCATCATTTGATCTTTGATAAGCCTATCAGAAACATGTTACAGTGTCTTATCACTTAAAATTAACTTTCTCAGGTTGCATACACTTATTAAACATTTCCAATAACAGATGCAATAAATATAAATTCTTCT
>CAUYQV010034605.1:0-20776 GCA_963574575.1 Galagoides demidoff | reverse complement strand
CAGGCGCCCGCCACAACGCCCGGCCATTTTTTGGTTGCAGCCATCATTGTTGTTTGGCGGGTCCGGGCTGGGGATTCAAACCCGCCACCTTAGGTGTACGTGGCTGGCGCCTTAGCCAATTGAGCCACAGGCGCCGAGCCTGTTGTCATGTATTTTATTTTAATATATTATAAACCTCATACGAGAACACTTTTCTTGTTCTAAAAAGTTATTTATTTATTTTTTTTGAGACAGGGTTTCACTATGTCATCCTCGGTAGAGTGCTGTGGCGTCACAGCTCACAGCAACCTCCAACTCTTGGGCTTAAGCCATTCTCTTGCCTCAGCCTCCCAAGTAGCTGGGACTATAGGCACCCACCACTTGCCTGGCTATTTTTGTTGTTGTTGTTGTAATTGTCATTGTTGTTTGGCAGGCCCAGGCTGGGTTTGAACCCGCCAGCTCCGGTGCATGTGGCCAGTGTCCTAGATGCTGAGCTACAGGCACTGAGCCCTAAAAAGTTATTGTTCAATGAAATTTACCTTCTGTGGTGTTTCCATTCTTTCTACATTTATCTTTTCTGTGGGAACTTGGTCCCTAGGTCCTGGTTGTCTTAGTTGCTTTTCAAAGTTGTCAAATAGTTATGATTTATGTTTTGTCTGGCTTTACTATTTTGTTTTCAATAGGAGAATTATTCTGATATTAGCTACTTCGTCACACCCCAGAGCAGAACTCCTTTCCTGGGTTTTTAATCTTTCCTTCACTCCTAGCTCCTTTTGTTTAGCATAGAGAATTGTGTACTCACAATTCCCTAAACACAAACATCATTTTAGAACTCTACACCTTAATTCATGTTCTTTCTTTCTTTAATGTTCTTTCTGTTTTAAACACTCACCTTGTTTTTTGTGACTAATGTTTAGTCATTCTTAGGTCTCAGCTCATGTTGACTTCTCTGAAAAATTTTCTAGAACCCTAATTCTACCCTTGCTGATTGGGTAAACCTCTGTTATATCAGTTATCAATACGTTGTATTATAAGTTTGTTCCATTATCTACACCAGATTTATAGAGGACCCTTTAGGGATTTGCACATTTAGTACAGTTCTTAGTATAATACAGGAAGTTTGGCAAATGACTGAATGACATAAATATCCTTCAGATGATCTTTCCCAAATCTTATATTATTAGTTAGGCTCCTCAGATTGTAAGGGATAGAATACCCTCTCCCCCACTTTTTCTTTTCTTTCTTTCTTTTTTTTTTTTTTTGGTAGAGACAGAGTCTCACTTTATTGCCTTTGGTAGAGTGCTGTGGTGTCACAGTTCATAGCAACCTCCAACTCCTGGGCTTAGATGCTTCTCTTGCCTCAGCCTCCTCAGAGGCTAGGACTACAGATACCCGCCACAATGCCTGGCTATTTTTTATTGCAGTTTGGCCAGGGCCAGGTTCAAACCCGCCACCCTCAGTATATGGAGCTGGCATCCTACCCACTGAGCCATAGGCATCACCCTCCCTTCCCCAATTTTTCTAAGAACTGGCAGGGCATGGTGGCTCACACTTGTGATCCTAGCACTCTGGGAGGCCGAGGCAGGTGGATTGCTCTAGCTCAAGAGTTCGAAATCAGCCTGAACAAAAATGAGACCAGCCTGAACAAAAATTGAGGCAAAAGGATTACTTGAGCCTGAGTTGGAGGTTGCTATGAGCTATGAAGTCACAGCACTCTACCCAAGGTGACAGCTTGAGACTCTGTCTCCCAAAATAAATAAATAAATAAATAAATAAATAAATAAAAGAAACTAAAAACAGTGAATCTTTGTATAGCCTGGGACATAATTTAAGAACTAGAGGTGAATTAGAAACTGAAGTTTTACTGGGCTATATTGTCATCTCTTCAACATCAAAAGTGCTTCAATTCTCTGCCATTATCATGATTCAGCTTATATCTTTCTTTTATTCTTCTATTCCTGCTGGTAGCCAACCCTTACAACCTCTTCCTTCAATATTGTCTGTTTAGTCATTGATTTTGCTTCCTCATGGCTTCTGTTTCCTGTGACTTCTAAACCTCTGTGACTTGCTGCCTCTTTGTGTGTTCACTCAGTTTCTCAATCTGTCATCAACTTCCACCATGCACATCTCCATTGCAGTTCTTAAAGACAGCCAATCTGATTGGGTTAGTTCAGACATGATCCACTTTGTTGGGCAAAGCTCTTGTACCAGGCCACATCATAGTCATCCATTCATCCATTTTTCTTTTTTTTATTATGACAAGGCTCACACTCCTGAGCTCAAGCAATCCACCTGCCTTGGTCTCCCAGAGTGCTAGGATTACAGGCATAAGTGACCATGCCCAGCCCATCCATTCATTTATTTAACAAATATGCACAGACCACTGGTCTACCTCTATCAATTAGAGAGATGCCCATTGGCCCATTCCTGATCTAAGAGCTGTGGTTAGGGAGTAGAATGGAGAACATAATTGTATAGTGTAACAGCATGGAGATCTTTATTTCAGAAACTGTCTTAGGAAGAAGTTATGTACATACCATGAATTCTAAGCCTTGGCCAGTTATGAGTAGGGAGGAGGGAAATAATTTATTTCAGTAAGGCTTTAAATTTTTTCTTTTTATTTTAAAGAGACAGGCTTTCTCTTACTATGTTACCCAGGGTTTTGACAGAAATGGCTGAAAATAATTCAAAATTGAGATTCCTGGTGCTGAGGGTAAGATATTTTGTGTTACTGGTCAGTAAGAATGTCTCTTATTTGACGTATAAATCCTGAAGATGATAGAATTAATTACTTTTTTGACAGTTCATTTTAAGATGACAACTGAAGAACTCACTTGTATTTTGTCCTGATTCCTGATTGTCTCACCTTTACTGCAGAAGCACCTACAAGAGGGCTAACAGTCCCCAGGAAATCCTGTCCTCTCAAACCATAAGATGGACAATGTTGGTCTGGAAGATAGTCATAGAAAGACGCTTAAAATGTTTGATTTTTTTTTTTTGAGATGGAGCCTCAAGCTATCCCCCTGGGTAGAGTGCCATGGCATCACAGCTCATAGCAACCTCCAACTCCTGGGCTCAAGCGAGTCTCCTGCCTCCGCCTCCCAAGTAGCTGGGACCACAGGCGCCCATCACAACGCCCGGCCATTTTTTGGTTGCAGCTATCATTGTTGTTTGGTGGGCCTAGGCTGGGGATTCGAACCGGCCACCTTAGGTGTACGTGACTGGTGCCTTAGCTGCTTGAGCCACAGGTGCTGAGCCGGATGATGTTTTTTAATGGTCATTTAATGTTGTTCTAGATAAAAACAAATTACAATTTCAAAGTATTGACATGAATTCACCATTCATATTATGCAATGCCAATTTTAAATGCAAATGTAGGAGGATTTAACTTGTATCTTGAATGCACAATTTACATTTTGTAGCTCATACATGCATATGTGCTTGTTTTTGCCAGAACAATGTACATATGGTGCAAACCTGGCTCAAGTGTTTTTATTTCACTTGGTATGTTCACATTAGACCAACACTCCACATTTGGCTTATGGGTAAGGAAGGACTGAAAGGAAAAGAAACTGCGGACCCTCCCATCGTTTTCTTTCCTTTTATGTTATTTTCAGCATAAGTAGTTGGCTAATACAGGGACGTAAAACAAATAAGAAAGGATGGATAGAATCCCTTGGTTGTTTATGTTTCTTAAAATGCCCTTGTCTTTTTCTATGTTTGAAGAAAGTTCAGGTTAAAACTGAAATTGTGGCCTCCAGGCCTTGAGTGTGGCTCACTCAGACCTAGACATGGTGTGTTTGCCTTGTACTCATTTTGAGTCTTGTGTAAGGTGACCAAATTTTAACATTGGTAAAGCATGGCGGGGGGGGGGTAACAACAATGCAAACTTTGAATAAGCAGTTCTCAATAATCAGTTCTCAACAATTATTTGTTATTGTTAAAGTTTAACATTATAAAATTAACAAAAATAATATAAAATGCATATCCTGGCAGAATAGCCACATGGCAGCTGAAACCGTATATTCCCTTCCTGGTCTCTGGTTCCCTATCTTATCATGCATTCTTTCCAAAAATCAGGACTTTTTTAAAACGCCACAGGACACAGGACAAATTATTAAAAATCAGGACTGTCCTACCAAAAGCGGGACGTCTGGTCACCTTACTCTAGAGAGAGTGTGGCTACTTGTTTGTTCCAGACAGTTTGGCTCCTTCTGAGCTAATTGTCCTTGCCTAGAAGCAAGGGAGGGAGCCAGTCTCCTTCTGATACCTTGCCCAGGAGGGGAGTAGGGAGTTTACATTAGTCTTTCATTTCCAAATGAAGTTACATTAACCTCTTCATTCCCAAATGGAGTTACATTAACCTTTTTAGCAGCTGAAAACCATCTATTCCCTTCCCATTCTCCTGCTGTTCCCTAGCTTGTCATGCATTCTTTCCAAAAATTGGGACTTTTTAAAAACTCCACAGGACACATGTTAAAAATCAGGACTGTCCTGCCAAAAGCGGGACATCTGGTCACCTTAGTCTTGTGGACCTTCCGTGCATTGTGAGACACCTGAATTCTGTGCTTAGGAGCATCAGGAATCTATACGTAATGGCATAGTCAGGAAGGAGACCAGCGTGTTACACCTGTATCCTCTGTCTACATGCATTCTCCACTGCCCCTCCAGACTTCCCTTACAAAATACAAGTTCATAGATAAAATTATTCAAAATTTCAAGACAACTGTTGCACAGTAGTAAACCAAGCACAGGACCCTCTGAGCTCAAGGCCATAGGGGTCTCACACCCACAAAGCCATCACTGGGAGAAGCAGGGCCAGCAAAGGGCCCTCTATAGTGAAGGAAGGACTATCACAAGGCTGTGTAAACAGGCTACAAAGACTTAGGGCGTTAAATGATCTGCCTGCAATCTCATTTGGTAAGTGACTTAAGGATTTAAATCAGAGTTAGTCTGACTCTGGAGACCAACATCTTTAATCATAGTCCCTCTTGAAAGAGAAACCCAGTTGCATGAACTGAACGAACATTGTACATGCCTCAGATTTTCAGCGGCTCTAGGCCCCATAGCCAAGAGGCATTTTCAGGTTAACTTGGTAAACTCAATCCAGAAATACAGTCACAATTACTCTAATGCTATTCACAAGACATTAGCTCAATGTATAGATAGGAGACAAGCTCCTTTCTGCAGTACTAACAGTTAGAATACTTATAATAATAACAAAAATTCTTATTATTACTTAGAAGTAATACTTCTCAGAAGCTCTCAAACTTCTATGTAATATTAAGAACAGCAAGGACACAAGGAGTTGTTTCTAGTACTAGTAAAGCCAGGCATTACTCTTAGAGCTTCTGCTATATTATCTCAATTTTCTTCACGAAAACTCTGTGAGGTTGGTGATATCCACATTTTATAAATCAGGAAGCTGAAGTAAAGACTGGTTCCACGACTGAGTGAGGTTAATGACAAAGCCAGAAGGTTGAACCCAAGTGGTCCTGCTACTCTGAATCACCTCTCCATGTGCAGGAGCCGCCTCTACGTTAATGAGTTGTACTTGCAGGCAGCTGGAACTACAGTTACTGATCCAGACAAGGTAAACAATAAATATTTCACTGGGCGTGGGGACTCACACCTGTAATCCTAGCACTGGCTACGTGGGTGGATTGCTTGAACTCAGGAGTTCCAGACCAGCCTGAGCTAGAGCAAGACCCCGTCTCTACTAAAAATAGAAAAACTAACCAGGCACTGTGTCAAGTGGCTATAGTCCTAGCTACTTGGAAGGCTGGGGGAAAAGAATTGCTTGACCCCAAGAGTTTGAGTTTGCTGTGAGCTATGATGCCACAGCACTCTACTGAGGGTCACAAAATGAGATTCTGTCTCAGAAAAAAAAAAACACACACACGATAAATATTTTTAGAGTGGGGGTACAGGAGACTTTACTAACATTTTAGTTTATCTGATAAATGAACTAAAATCTCACATTAGTCAGTCTTTCATGCAATTCTTTACTTTTCAGAAAAGAATTTTTAAATGCTCTCATTATAGGTTTAATTTTTTTACCATGAAACCAATGTCCAATATGCAGGAAACGTTTTATATTTAATTCGATGTCCTGTATACCTTCCTTACCTATATTTAATGATACATCCAGGAACCAGGAAACAAGGGGAAAGCCCCACTAATTCACAGAAGAACTTGACAATAGCCTATTGTCTACATAGGTAGTAACTTCAGACATGTGTCCATCAAACTTGCTAAAGTACAAAGTTAATAAATGACTTAGCTTGTTTGTTTTTCTTGTTTTAATGCTGGGTAACATGTCCATCAAATTTGCTAATTTAACATAACCTAGTGGTCTAGTTAGTCAGTTTGTTTTATTTTGTTGCTGATTTACTACTGGATAGCACTCGATTTATGTTGAAACTCCTATCAAATGTCCATATCTGGTAGTGAATCAGCAGCCCTGAATAACAAACAGTGACAGGGATAACCAAGAATAACAACTGGATCCTCCTAAGCTCCAGGATTAATTGGGTTATTCAATTTCCTCAGCATACCTTTGTGCTCTGGGCACATAATCATTGTGACAACAAAACTCCACATGACTAAATTTAAAAAATACACAGAACACAATTTTTAATTTTCAAACTAACAAAGGTATCTTTAAATGTTAATACTTGTGACGAGCAAGAGGTGTGTGGTCTCGTGTGCAATCTTATAGACTATAAACGGGCACTGTTCTTCTAGAAAGCCCTTTTATGGGCCATATCAGGGGCCATAAAAATCTTTACCCCTTGACATATTGGTTTATATCATAAAGTAATAAAATTACCACAAAGAAGTTCAGAGAAACATTATTTAAAAGATCCCCAAACGGAAAATGATCTCCATACAGCAGAACCTCCATAGCTGACCACCTGCCTACACAGACCACCTCCTTAAAACTGACCTAATTTTCGTAGACCACACATGCCCCACATGTATGAATCAGTACAGGAGGCCTAGTTCCTTACGTTAACTGCCTCTGTACGTTGACCAGTTTGTTACAGTCCTTTAGATGTTGCTACCATATTTAACAATAATAGTATATCATAATGTGTTGTGTTAGATAGATAGAAACGATTCTATTCTATTGTTTAAAATAAGATTTATGAAATATTTCTACTGACATAATAAAATGCTCAAAAAAATATGTCTACTCACTAGTTATGTAACAGTAGGAAAACTAACTTAAATGCTCCATGTAACATATTTATTTCTGTGTGTTTGTCACAGAGGAAATACCAAGTTTCTATTAGTTATCACTTCCATCATTATCTTTACCCTCATTTCGAAACGGTCTTTGGTGGCATGCTTGTAACATAACCTTGTTTTCCACGTGTAATGCATGCCTTCCTGTGTATAATGCACACCCACATTTTTGGACCCAAACTTTCAGAAAAAAAAATCCTTCCTTTTAATTTTTTGACTGAAATTTTTATATGTTTACATTGAGGTCCTTGCTTTTCTGTATGATAAAGGAATTTTGACATTTATTTTTTAACATACTACGCTATAAGACATTTGATGTAAGGAAGCTAATGCCTTAATATGTGCATCATATGATGTATTGCTAAAGATTCAATTTCTCCAGTGAAATCTCAAGAGAATTACAAGGGACTTCTGAAAGACTGGTTTCTGAATCAGTTCCAAGGTGAACTACTTAAGGCTACAAATGAGGATTTCTGGATTGCTTTCAAATGGTTCCGATATTGCTCATTTTGCTGTTTTTTAGCTGGTACTGGTATCACTACTCTCTCAAATAGCTTTCCCATTTCAACTAAAAATGAAGAAGTTCCCGGCCCCGCCAAACAACAATGATGGCTGCAACCAAAAAAATGGCCAGGCGTTGTGGCGTGCCCCTGTGGTCCCAGCTACTTGGGAGGCGGAGGCAGGAGACTCGCTTGAGCCCAGGAGTTGGAGGTTGCTATGAGCTGTGATGCCATGGCACTCTACCGGGGGGATAGCTTGAGGCTCGTCTCAAAAAAAAAAAAAAAAAAAAAAGGATAGGGACCCTGCTGCTCAGGATAGCTCAGGAGCTGCCAGGGCTCAGGAAGGACCCTGGGGACCTCTGATGCCAAAGCTAGCAGGGCTCTGGGGAAAGGTAGCCCCTCCTCCACGGGGACTGATCCAGCCAGCCTGACCCTTCCAGCAAGGTCTAGCCTGGGGAAGCACTCCTGATCAAGTGCTACCCTATTCCAAACACCTGTGCACGTGAGGCTTCAGGACACTTGCTGGCCTCCTGTACCCAGAGCGCAGCAGATGCCTGGGGCCCAGGTCTCTAAGAAACCTGCAGGGGAGTTCAGGGCCCCCTGGCTGCAGGCCCAACACCAGGTCTCCTGTCCAGCCACGAGGAAGATGGGTGAGGCCAAGGCTGATCTAGTAACTTCCACCAAGGCCCCGGAACTTCCAGCTCAGTGAGCGGCCAGCAGCGACCTCCCTTGGGGGGTGGCCGCTTCCCCCCCCCCATGCATAAAGAGCTCTTAGCCCCTTCAGGCGAAGGAAGGCTCCAGGGCGCGCCTGCTGGGCTCTTAGTATTTGCCATTCACCCGCAATCTGCAGTGAGGCAGGGGGTGGAAACCCCGCGGCGCCCCGCAGTTCTGACTGGGAGACCGGTCCCCTCCGCCGGCTGCCTCCTCTCAGGTCTCCGTCGGGCTGGGACCTCGAAGGAGCCCCGGGGAGGTGGGTCCCGGGGCCTTTGTGCGTACTGGGAGTCAGGCTGTGGCTCGCTCCAGGCCCTCGGGGTCCGCAGCGCCCAGCCAGCCCAGGGGACGAAAATGGCTGTCCGCGACGCTCCCCGGTGCCCGGCCCTCGCCGTCTGCCTACCTGCCCCGCCAGGCCCGTGGCGTCCCGAAGGGGCTCGCATACCGAACCTGGGCCAGGCCGCACGAGGGACCCTTGGCTGCGGCCACGCCGGGCCACGCGCGCCTCGAGGCCGAAGGATGCGAGGCCGCACCGTCCCCGCGAGCCCCGCGCACCCCGGTCCAGCTTCCCGGGCCCCCAGCCCAGCCCCGAGGGCCGCCGCGTACCTGGTCTGGGTGCGGGCGGTGTTGGCGGCGAGAGCGAGGCTGGCGCGCGGCGGAGCGAGGCCGGGTCCGGGCCGTCTCTCTGGCTCCCTCTAGGCCGGTGCCGACGCTATTTAAACTGCGGCCATCCCCGGGCGGCCACGCCACATGGGCTGACAGCTTGGCTGCGCCGCCCAGGCCAATGAGCGTCGGGGCTGCGCCCCGGGACCCGGCGCGCCGCCGCCGTGGGGTGATGCCCGTGCGCGCTGCCGCAGAGCCGGGACCCTGCGCGGGGACGCGCACGGGGGGGGGCAGGTAGGGGGCGCGGGGCGGTGCGCTAAGGCATCCCCCGCCCCCAACTTCCGTTCCCCGCCCCTGCTCGCCGGGCCACGTGTCCGCCGCGCGGGCGGCGGGACAAGGCGTGCTTGGGCTACTCTAAGGACTGCGCTGCGGCCGCGCCGGGAGGCGAGCGAGGCAGGAGGGCGGACGTGGCCCCTACCTCGCTGGCAGGCTGGCAGGGTCCCCGCAACCCGAGCGGTCCCCTACACGCAGCCGTCGCAGCCCGCGCAGAACTGGGGGTGTGGCTCTCGGAGTGGCGGCCAATGGGGCGCCGGGGGCGTTCGCACCGGCCCAATGGCGGCGCGCGGGTGGGCGTTGCTAGGCGATAGGGTGATGGGCCGCTGCGCTAGCGCGGTCGTTGACCCCGGCCGAGGGCGCTCCGCGCGGGGTTACTGCCGGTCACCGGTCCTCCTGGCCGGGCGGCCCGGTTGCGCGGGGCTGCGCGGGGCCCTGGTGGACCCCATCGCCCCACGCCCCTACTTGACAGCCGCCCTGGATCCAGGGACAGGGTCGGCCCAGACGGGTGGGCACCCCCAGGGCCCAGCGGGGTCTGCCTAGACGCCTACCTAGTGTGATTCCCCCCGGGCAGAGACCGAGAGTTTTCCACGCGCATCCGTGGGCACACACAGGCAGAAGCTCTGTCTGGCTCCTGTCCTCTCAGCGCCTGCAGGGCCAAGGGGCCCAGAAAT
Source organism: Galagoides demidoff (assembly GCA_963574575.1). NCBI lineage: Eukaryota > Metazoa > Chordata > Mammalia > Primates > Galagidae > Galagoides > Galagoides demidoff. The sequence goes on along the minus strand of CAUYQV010034605.1, from coordinate 10,725 downwards.
AACCCATGCTCTTGGTGCAGTGGTCCTATGCTCCCCCATGTGGGGGGGGGCCCAGGCACCTCTCACCCTCTCCTCCTTTCAGGGGCTCAGGGAACTGTGGGGTACAACACTGGCCGGGCCACACTAGAGGACAGCAGGATAGCCAGCTACAGTCCTGTACAAGTCCGTGGGCGACATGCCCTGGGGGTTACTGCTCCCTGCTCCCAAAGGCTTGCAGGTTCCTCCTTTGAGGGGCTTCTTTTTCCCTTCAGATGTCAGGGTGGGGTCATACAGTGAGCCACGAGACATAGAGCTTTCAGAGGGTTAGTGTCCCAGCTGGCCAGAAGCAGGACTGTGCTGTGCAAACAACCCCCCTGGGTGCCTTGGAATACCCCAGACCCATTTCTCCCTGGCAAGTGCTGCTGGTCAGTGGTCAGTAGGGCTTTGCTCAGGTGATGAACCTTTTGATCTTAAGATAGACTTGCTAAATGGTGCAAGGCCCTGGGGTCTGCACCAGGGAGGAGGGACTTGTCCAGGTGCTCTCAAATGCTTTTCCAGAAAGTGACAAGCAGCTGTACTTTTAACTAAAGGAAGTCACAGCACTGCCTCGTTTCCAGGGGGGGCACCCCCATTCCCATTTGTATATTTATGTGGAACAAATGCAGAAAGGCACCAATAAACATATAGGTGCCCAAAAGAGCAACCTGAAAACGACTGTCTCCTGGCTCTGCGTTGGACACTGCCAGTGGCCACCACTGTTGTGCCATCTCTCCTTGTGACATTTGCCTGCCCTGCACACCTGTGAGCCAGGAAGCAGATATCACCGTCCATATCTTACCTGGGGACTAACGGAAGCTGCAAAGGTACACGATTTGCCAATGTCACACAGCAGGTTAGGGGTGGGAGCAGCCCTCCCCCCATGGTCCTCCCAGAGAAGCTGTCTGCCCGGTTCAGAGAGGAAAAGGCTGCCTGAGGGCACAGGTAAGCTGAGGCCATTTCCTCCCTGTCCTCTGCTGCAGGAAGGGCATGGCCAGGTCCAGGCACCAGCAGAAGGGAGGTGGGGCTCTGGAAGTATAGATAGGACATGGGCCCCCAAGACAGCATGGTGGTGACCATTGTGTCAACTACAGAGCACACCTGTACAAGTGTAGGGGACATGGGGCCATTCTCCTGACATGCTTTTCAGTCATGGAGTGTGGGTGTGTTCTGTGCTACTTGGAGTAACCAGCAGACAGGAGTCAGCTCACATGTTTCGCGTTCTTGTAGGTGCCAGCCCCGGGTACCCATGTGTCTGGGACATTTTACCCTTGTCCTACTTGGGGGAGGGATTTGGATGGCACTGCTGTGACCCACTGTCCTGGGTTGGCCCCCACCCTACCAGCATCCTGACATACACGAGATGCAAAGGCCCCCCTGGACTGGGGCCCGCTTTGTCTAGGCTCACTCGGGACAAGGCTCTCACTCCTGGAGGACCCTCACATGGTGTTCTTGAGAAAAGCTTGCTGTGCAGGTGGGTGTCCCCTCGACTCTCTCTGGGGAAGGCTGCACTGTCACGACACTGCCAGTGTGCAGGTGGCCGTGGGTGGTGACGCAGGCAGGCGCGGCTCTGGCACAAACACTTGACACCACATTTCCCAAGTAGGACAGGTAAACAACACCGCCAGCCAGGCAGATGGTGAGGGGGGTACCTGGGCTTCAATGGCTGGTCAGTGAGGCCTTTTGGCAGGAAGGTCATCTCAGCAGCACCTGAATGCCTCTCTGCCCTTCCTGGTCCTGCATGCTGTGTGCACACACACAACACGAGGGTGAAACACAGCCCTGCACCATGGGGAGCTGAGTATGTCAGTCCTTCAGGTTGTAGTTGCGGATCTTCGGGGGCCGCCGGCTGCCTCTAGCTTCTGCAGGCTGATGTTTGGAGGTTCTGGTGGGCTTGGCCTTTGACTGGGCTGATACCTTCATCCCTTGGATGGCGAAGTCGGCCTGCCCCTCAGCAAGAGTGGGGGCCGCTGGAGGCACTGGGAGCCCTGCCAGGTGGAGAGACAAGACATGGCTCTGTCAAGCCTGCGGGGTGGAGGCTGCATGGCAGGGGTGAGTGCACATGGCTCTGGCCTCACCCTGCTTCTGTCGATGGGAGGCCTAAGCCAGAGGCAGCAGCTGCATCTCAGGGGCCTGGCTTGAGGTGCAAGCACAGGTCTGGGTGGACACGCGCTCAATCGGTGCTTGATGGGTGATTGGCAGGGCCTGGGCCTATGTGGACATTTGGCTCTGAAAACAGACCTGTCCTGACCGTGTCATAATGGGTCCCTAGGGGTGTGGGGTGCTGGGGCTAATGGTTGATGTTAGCTCCACTTCATGACATCTGAGACCTGTGGCTCCCTGATGGGCATGGCTGGCAAGGGGCTGCAGAGGGGTAGCTCTCCAGGTACCTCTGGCCACTCAGCAGCTACTGTGCCACACACCTGGGCCAAGACCCCAGGGCAGTCCTCCTGAAATGGAGGGTTTGAACATCCTTGCACAGGGGCACTGTAGGAGACCTTCTGTATCCTGTCAGCTTTTCTCTATTTTCCAAGTGTTCTGAATTAAGAATGTGCAGTGGAATCTCTATAAGGTGACCACCAATGGGACTGTAACAAGCTGGTCAACATAAAGAGGTGGTGACCATAGGAATGAGGCCTGCTGTGCTGATGTGTACATCATGTGGTACCTGTTTGTAGAAATGAGGTCAGCTTGAGAAGGTGGTCAACGTAGGGAGGTGGTTGGCCATGGAGCTTATATTGTGTGTTTTTTTTGCAGTTTTTGACCGGGGCTGGGTTTGAACCCACCACCTCTGGCCTATGGGGTCAGTGCCCTACTCCTTTGAGCCACAGGTGCCACCCCATGCCAGCTATTTTTTGTTGCAGTTTGGCTGGGGCTGGGTTCAAACCCACCACTCTTGGTATATGGGGCCAGGGCTCTACTTATTGAGCCACGGGCACTGCTCTGTATTTCTTTTGTACAACAACAAAACACAATTAAAGGTTCATAGTAAGATGTGAGCTCAGAACTGCCTCTCCCTGGAGGTTTTTGACCCTGGTGTGGCAAGGGGCCTGACCCCCACTGCCAGCGTGGTGGGGTTCCTTCACACACAGAGGACACACCTGGGCGTGACAGGTATCCTGCACGCCTAGCACCCACCAAGCTGCAGACCCACCTATGGCCAGTGCTGATGGGAAGGGGGTAGGGTGAGGGCCAAGGGACAGCAGGAAGCTGAGTGTCTGGACAGGCTGGCTGGGGTGGGCAGCCAGCTGCAGCCCCCAGCTGGGGCGGGCAGCCAGCTGCAGCCCCCAGCTGGGGCCCGGCCTAAGGGGATGGCAATGCCTGGGGCACTAGAACAGGGTCTGCATGTGGTAACACACTGTTCCTCTGGGTGGTGCACAGGTGGGCTCTAGAGGCAGCCATACTCCAGGCCAGCCCTCCCTTCACTAGGACCCCCTTCCCACCTGGGCCCCACCTTCCTCACTAGAGGCCATGGGACAAACCTGCTGGCTCCTACCCAGGCTCCCTGGTCCTGAGGAACACCAGCCCTAGAGAATTCCTCCTTCACACAGGACTCCCCCACTCCCCTAACCAGCCTCTCCCCTGCTCACTCAGTTCCCTTCTGGAAGGCACAGCCAACTTGGATGGGGGGAGCAGCCCACAGAAAGGCTTCAGGCTGTACCCTAGAGGGGCTCTTCAAACTCAGGGCCTTGGCTGTCCCTCCCGATAACACAAGGGACTAGTCTCAGGGACTCTGTGGGCTTCCTCTGAGTCAATCCTGTGAGAAACGTCTGGGAGGATTTTTGGAGGAAGTGAAGTTTAGGGAAGAGGGCAGCACAGGCCCCAAGACCCTCTGCTTGGGAGGCCACAGAGGCTGGTGCTGAGAGCAAGAGACTCTGTGTTGCCTGGAGGGGCTCTCTGGCTGCCCACCTAAGGAAACCAGGGTCTCTGGGGGGCGTGAAAACCAGAGTGGGGGGTGGTGGTGACAGGCCGACAATCAGTCACCAGTCATGCCAGATACTAGGCAGCATTGCCCCTGACCAGTACCAAGAACTGGGTCAGAGGGCGTTTTAATGGTCCCCTGGGCAGGGAGCGCAGACCCACCCTGGCTGTCCCAGGCAGGGCTTCTGAGCTGGTGCGGCTGCCCCAAGACAGATGCCTGCTTTGTGGGCTCGGGTTCCACTGCAAGCTGTCCCTGCAGCGCCCTCCTTGGGGGAAAGTGGCTGGGAACTGGCTGTGCTCCTGGGACTCTGGGGCATGCAGCAGGGTGTGTCAAGCCCATCTGCCCCAGGCGTGACTCTCTGTGACCCCGGATTCATCTCCTGTCTGATGTTAATCTGCTATGAGGCCAGCAGCTGGTTTCTGGAAACACTCCTGGCCTCCACCACTCTGCCCGCCTTCTCACCTGACCTGTTTTGCAGAGCTCAGCCTGGGGTTTCTCTCTGCACTGGGCTCTCATCAGGCCTCCAGGGAAATTATGTGGACATACAACTTGTTGAGTACAGCGCCAGAGACAAGCCTCCTCGGCTCTGTACCCCACCTCCTGCCCACTGCTTGGTCTGCTCTGGCCCAGCACACCACTTCTGGAAAGTTCCTGAAATCTCTAAGGCCTCATAACTATCAACCACAGAACAGTAGCCCTGGCCCACCCAGGCTTAGCCTTCTCCCAGGGTCTAATCTGTGCTGAGGGCAGGATTGCCTAGGCTGAGCTGAAGGCCACAGGGGCGAGACACAGGGAGACAGGTCCATCTCCTGGGGCAGCTGCACAAGTCCTTTGACCTAGAAGAACTTTGGTGGAGGTGTGGCACTGATGCCCATCTCAGCCTTGTGGTAGCTGTTTTGCAGTCAGCAGGGTGGCCCTGAGCAAATGCTGCCTAGCATCCAAGGGCATGGAGAAGGGCTGCCCTGGGGTTGGGGAGGCCCGTGAAGGTAGCTTAGGATGTGGGTCTAACCTGGGGCCTTGGGCTCTGCGGAGTCCTCTCCTGCTTCCACAAGGCCTCACCCCCGCAGCCTAACACCTCCCTGAGGCAGCCAACTCCACCTTCATGGTCAGGATGAAACTGAGCCTTCCTTGCAGTCCCAACAAAGGATGTGGTGAGGAAGGTCTGGCTCCACTTTGGCCTTGGCTCAGAGCACTTTCTCAGGACCCTCATGCCTGGGTGAACCTGCAGCTTAGCATGAGGTCAGCTGCCCATCCCTCAGTTACAGCTCTGTAGGACAGCAAGGAGCTTGGAAGGGGCCGGCCCAGCAATGGGATTTCAGCAGAGGGTACACTCTGGCCAGCAGGGCACTGCCTTAGGTGTGTGGGGGCTCTGGGTGACCTCCTCTGGCCTGACACCAGGCAGGAGGGGCAGTGGGAAGCCCCAGATCTCTCAGGGCCCTCCCTTTGGAGCAGGGGAGGGCAGGACCTGAGAGCCTCAGCCTCTGTGCTTACCATACCCTGAACCCTGGTCAACACACTGGCATTGCTGCTCAGCCACTAACCTGTGACCTCTCCTTCCCCTCACGTCATTTTGGTGGGGGTCCCTCCCTGATTCTGAGTTCACTCAGGCTGTGCTGGTGCTTGTCCAGACCTTGAAAGGGGCTGCCTGGCAGGGGGACAGAGGCTGGGGTCCCAGGAAAGGAATTTAGGGGAAGTGCTTCATGGGCACAGGCCTCACCTGGGGTGTTGGGACCCAGAGTGCCCAAGAGGAAACGTGTGGGATGAGCATGCATGTGGCAGGCTGGGGTGTGGAGAGGCGAGTGACAGCCTCTGGAGGGCCAAGGCCCGAGGTGAATAGGTGGTATTGGAGGCTGGTGAGTGAGGCCAGCCTCATGCCCCATGGGCCAGAGCCCCTTGTTCAGCACTCTGGGCTGTGTGCAGAGAGCATATGGCCTCTGCTAGGACCATGTGGGTACAGCAGAAAAGGGCCCTGGCAAGTGGCCGCAAGGATTCTAGATAAAGTTCACAAAAAAGGAGCTTTCACAAGTGGTGGGTGGGCCTGCAGGCCAGCTCCCAGTACCAGGCAGGCACCTGACACACCTCGGGGGGCACATAGCAATAGGCCTAGGCTAGCCAGGGGCTGCCGAGGCCACACTGATGTCCCCTGAGAAGCAGCACTGACTACTACTTGCTGAGGCCACAACCTGCTCCCAGCTGCTCTCTGCCCGCCTTGGCCGAGTGGATGACTGGGAATGAGGCAATACTCCTCCGTGGGAGAGCTGCCACCAGCCACGCTCATTGGGGCTGCCCGTCCTGCTCAGGATGCTGTGGCCACATGCTGGGCCAAAGTCCTCTCCCTTAGAAACCATACCCCTGAAATTGCTCTTTGGATGTCAGCCCAATGACCCTTTGGACTTCACAGACTGTTTTTGCCCTCCCCCCCCCCCAAGGAGAAGCAAAGTGACAGCATGCTTGTGGCACATGCAGGGCTGAGCTAACGGCAGGAAGAGCCCCTAGGCAGATGAGTGGCTACAGCATGGACAGACCCTATTGTGGTGGATGGGGGCACCCAGCCCCAGGCCTGTGCTAGTGGAGATGGACACACCTCAGCCTGTAGCAGTCATAGTCTGCGGCCAGTTGTCGCCAGCATCACCACCCATGGGGGCTTGGTGAAGACCCCGTGCCAATTGTGGGCAAGCCCAAACATGGCCCTGCCAGCCTCAGCTGCTCTCAGCTCCCCACTGTGCCACCAGGCTGCTCTCAGGTGGACAGTCCCAGAACAGGTTCTTCTGCAGAAAGGGGTTGGCTCCGGGCCCAGAGTCACGGCAGGGATGGGGAGGCTTCAGGACGCTTCAGTAGTTCATACTGTACATATCTCATGGATGGACATTCACGTGGGAAGACGCATCAGTGGCCCTGGTTTCTTTTTTTTCAGAGACTGAGTCTCACTTTATTGCCCTCAGTAGAGTGCCGTGGTCTCATAGCTCATAGCAACCTCCAACTCCTGGGCTAGGCGATTCTCTTGCCTCAGCCTCCTGAGTAGCTGGGACTACAGTTGCCTGCTACAATGCCTGGCTATGTTTTTTTCGCATTCTGGCTGGGGCGGGTTTGAACCCACCACCCCTGGTATATGGGGCTGGCACCCTACCCACTGAGCCACAGGCGCCACCTGAGCCAAAGGCCTGATTTCTATCTCCTGCATCATCCCCACCTGTCCTTGGCCTTGGTCCACATGTCAGAGCAGCCATCTCTAGGCTGGGTGCTCACTGTAGGTCAGAGCCTTGACTTCGGAGCTCTGGGGGTACAGACGGCACAGAGAAGCAGCCTGTGGCCGCTCATGGGTAGTGAGAACAGCTTCTTAGTCAGGTGTCCTGGAGATACTTCTGGAAGGACATCTGACCCAAGCCCCCACCCCATGAACTCAGGCACCCCTTCCATGGAGGGCTGGGCTATTCTTGCTCATCCAAAGGGCCCTAGTCCTCAGTAAAGGGGTTTGGGGTTTGGCCCTGGCCGCAGGCTGAGTGAGAGAATGGTGTGGATTATAGGGTAGTATCAGATTGTCACTGGCTATTTCAAACTGTGAATGTGATGGTACTAAACATGAGCATGGCAGGATTTCTGATTCACAGAAATGTGGCCACAGACCTGAGCACGAAGTCCCCATCCACTTGCCTCTTCTTTCCTACTGGGCAGCCATCCCATGAACGTGTGTTCAGACCAACTAGAGCAATCAGTTCTTAAGCTCAATGGGGACAGCTATGATTTCCTAATTCTAAGACCAGAAGAGTGGGTGGTCCCAGAGAGGGAGAGACCTGCCAGGTAGGGCCTCTGCTACCAGTCAGCAGGTGCGGCCAGGTGAGATAGCATGTACAGGCCTCCTGCTGTCACCGAGCTCATGTCAGGTGCTCAGGGAGGGTATTGATGAAGGTAGAATTTGGATGAGGCCAAACTTAACACAAAACTCTTCCATATCTTCATACTGAATTGCCTTGGACATAACAGGCACAAGTATTTCTTAAATAGGTGGGGTGAGCACACTGGCTCCTATGAGGCTCTGCAAAGGTAACGCTTGGAGGAATTACCTGGTAAGAAGGGAAGGCCAGAAGAAGCTGCAAGAGGCCTGAGAAAGGAGGCACCTGCAGAAGGGGTTCCAGACCCTGTGAGAGGGTGGGGACAGGCTGTGGGGATGGGTGACGAGTCAGGGAAATTATCCTAGTACAGGATTAGAATGTATAACTTATAAAACTGCAGAATTTTTTTTTTTTTTTTGAGACAGAGCCTTACTTTGTCGCCCTTACTAGAGTGTCATGGCATCATAGTTCACAGCAACCTCAGACTCTTGGGCTCAAGCAATTGTCTTGCCTCAGCCTCCTGAGTAGCTAGGACTACAGGCACCTGCCACAATGCCCAGCTATTTTTTTTTCCTTAGGGATGGGGTCTTGTTCTTGCTCAGGCTGGTCTCCAACCCATGAGCTCAGACAATCCACCCACCTCAGCCTCCCAGAGTGCTAGGATTACAGGAGTGAGCCACTGTGCCTGGCCCAGAAAATTTGATTTATCCAGTGAAAAACAGGAATGTAGAAAAATAAAACAGGCTTGGCACCGGTACACAGTGGTTACGGTGCTGGCCACATATACCAAGGCTGGTGGGTTCGAACCCAACCTGGGCCTGCCAAGCAACAGTGACAACCGCAACAGAAAAATAGCCAGGCATTGTGGCGGGTGCCTGTAGTCCCAGCTACTTGGGAGGCTGAGGCAACAGAATCCTTGGAGCCCAAGAGTTTGAGGTTGCTGTGAGCTATGACGCCACAATACTGAGGGCAACATAGTGACACTCTATGTCTCAAAAAAAAAAAAGAAAATAAAAGAAAATGAAACTGATTTGTTCTGTACACTGGTTTTAAAGCAAAGTGTCACTTCTCTTAATGGGCCAGCAGTGTAGTCAGGTCCGGCGGGGGTGATGATGACAATGATGCCTTCAGAGCTCCCCAGCCCCGTGCCCCTAGGCGGTCTCCAGACACTTCCAGGAATTGCTGGGCTCAGGGGAGAGATGCTGTCTGCAGTGGTGTCCTCCCATAGGGGCTCCTAAGGGCCCTGGGGGAGTGACTAGGAAGCCCAGCAATTGCTAAGGGCATCCCAAGCACCTGCGGGGCCACAGTGTCTGGGAAATGTGTAATGGGGAAAGCTGGCATCTGTCCTACCCTGGCCCCCTTGACTGTGTTGGGCCTGAACGTCTCCTAGAAACTGTGGGAGCAGAAGGGGGAGTGTGTTGTAGGAGTGAGACCCAAACCATGTGGGGTGGCGGTGGTGACGTGGGACAGAATGCTGCTCCATGAGGAACCACGGGACGTGAGGCCAACCCTGCCTTCCCCACTCTCCAACTCTTCCACCTGCTGCTCCTGAGTGGTGTCTATCCTTTGGCCGCCTCACTACCTTGGAATTGAGTGGCTGACTTGTGTAGTAAGCATGTTTAACCTTTTTTTTTGAGACAGAGCCTCAAGCTGTCACCTTGGGTAGAGTGCTATGGCATCACTTCTCATAGGAACCTCCAACTCCTGGGCTCAAGCGATTCTCCTGCCTCTGCCTCCCAAGTAGCTGGGACTACAGGAACCTGCCACAAGGACTGGCTATTTTTTTGGTTGCAGCGGTCATTGTTGTTTGGCGGGCCCAGGCTGGATTCGAACCTGCTAGCTCAGATGTATGTGGCTGGCATCTTAGCCACTTGAGCCACAGGCACTGAGCCAAGCATGTTTAACTTTTTACAAGTCACCAAAAGTGGATGTACCATTTTGCACAAGTAGTGTGTAAGAGTACCTGCTGCAATACATCCTTGCCAATACTTTATACTACCTTGTTTTCTAAAAATTTTCAGTAAATGTGTTTTTGGTTGGGGCTCAGCGCCTGTAGCTCAGCAGATAGGGTGCCAGCCACATACACCAGTGTTGGCAGGTTTGAATCTAGCCCAGGCCTGCTAAACAATGACAACTGCAGCCAAAAAGTAGCTGGGGGTTGTGGCAGCGCCTATAGTCCCAGCTACTTGGGAGGCTGACACAAGAGAATCACTTAAGCCCAAGAGTTTGAGGTTGCTGTGAGCTGTGACACCACATCACTCTAGTGAGGGTGACATAGTAAGACTCTGTCTTGAAACAAAAATGAAATTTTTTTTTGTTGGGTTTATTTATTTGTTTGTTATGATTGAGTTGTGAGGTTCTTTATATGTTCTGGATATAAGTCCCCAATACATATTCAAGTGCCTTCTCTAGCCTGTGGCTTATCTTTGCATTTTTTTTTTTCAGACAGTCTCACTATATTGCCCTTGGTAAAGTGCCATGGCATCACAGCTCACAGCAACCTCAAACTCTTGGGCTCCAGTGATTCTCTTGTGTCAGCCTCCCTAGTAGCTGGGAGTACAGGCACCCACCACAACACCCGGCTAGTTTTTAAGAGGCGAGGTCTCGCTCTTGCTCAGACTGGTCTTGAACCTGTGAGCTCAGGCAATCCACCCGCCTCAGCCTCTCAGAGTGTTGGGATTGGCTAGGCGCCTGTGGCTCAATCAGCTAAGGCGCCAGCCACATACACCTAAGGTGGTGGGTTTGAATCCCCAGCCCGGGCCCGCCAAACAACAATGATGGCTGCAACCAAAAAAATAGCCAGGCGTTGTGGCAGGCGCCTGTGGTCCCAGCTACTTGGGAGGCTGAGGCAGGAGACTCGCTTGAGCCCAGGAGTTGGAGGTTGCTATGAGCTGTGATGCCATGGCACTCTGCCCAGGGGGATAGCTTGAGGCTCTGTCTCAAAAAAAAAAAAAAAAG